>JABFEB020000016.1:15131671-15142677 GCA_019775895.2 Stomatorhinus ivindoensis | reverse complement strand
GGTCAACATGCTGACTAACACACGTTTATGAGATCCTGTGAACATGTGCGTGTTTTTGTGCGCTTTTTTGTCTCTGTTCATGCATGGGTGTGTGCCTCTCTATGCGAATTTTTATGCACCCATGTGTGCATATAGATTTAGCAGTATTTTAACCTGCATGTTTTTATTCTAAGGACCAATACAGTTGAGGCCTTATTAGGTAACTTTAATCTGTCCAGGCATATTGTTGAGGTTGGATGAAGATGAATAGTATGCAAATTTAATGGGCAAAGGGCCCACAAAAACTAAGAGTGTGTGTGTGTGTGTGTGTGTGTGAGAGAGAGAGAGAGAGAGAAAGCAGCGGGTGGGTTCTGCACATGTTGAGAAAGCAGCACAGCACAGCTCTGAAAAGACAAGCCTTCAGGGTAACCTCATTCTTCACGGTCTCTCTGTCCTTAAACGTTGAGATCAAGGGGTGGGACTGACTGGAAATGCGATACTGTGACAATGCATAAAAGTTTCGAAAATACCACTTAACAGACTGTTTTTCAACCAAAGATACATCTAGCTGTATCCGCTGTCCTGACAGCTCTCTGAAAGCACACAATGGACTTTTAGGTTCTTCTGTAACCACAGCAAATTTGTTAGTGTAGGAACTATGAATCCAGATGAGATTAAAGACCCAACGGTCTTTGTCATCTGCCTGATATCTGCACGTTTGTTTTTCACTTGAACATTCTCCTAGTTTTATCATTGTCTATGCTGTAAAAATGCGGTATGAAGCTAATTTTATTGTTTAGAATGTGCTTCAGTACAAGGGCCAGGTCTTGCAGAATGCCCACTGATTTTGGGATTCCTTGAATTATTGTCCTGCGTAAATCACGCAGGATGAAGGATTCACAAGCAAAATACTGGCCTTACTTGAGTCTTCTCAGACAATCTGAGAGCTGTATTTAACTACTCACTCACAATCCGCTCACTTAGGGCGATTCCATCCAACTTCTTGTTGGCTCCCGGGGCACTGCCACACTCATTCCCACTATTGTTGTTCGACATAATTGTTGCTTAGTAACATACAGTGACAGAGATGGAACTCGGCTTGTGATCCGCATGACTGACCTGCGTCTAGGCAGATCTTGAGTCTGCGTGAGGACTCCATACAGGATGAAAGAAGAGGCTCCTTTCGTCAGCAGATGTAGGACCCACCTGAATCTGCCGTGTTATCAAAACAACAAGTCCTGCTTGATACCTTTGAATGAAGATGGGAATTAGAAGACCTGTGTTCTTAACGTAAAGGCACATGAAAAGGAGTTGAAGTGCTTGATAGAGTAAACCTACTGAATATGTTATGGCGAATTCAGCAATTGCTGTTTAAACCAGCCTTCGTTCAGCTTCCTAATGGGTGTGCTGGTGATAAAATCTCTGTGTCACTAAGGGTTTGTCTGGCTTCTGTGTGGTGATTGATGATGCTTGAATATCACGAAGGTTCTGGGTTCTAGAACCTTCTGAACCACTCAAGGTTTTACCCAGCTTTGACAGAGGCTGAATGATTGACTGTACCTAGACTGTCAGAGGGGACCAGTCACTGGTGTCTCTTTAAGGAAAATAAATTATTAAATGTAGCGTGGTTGACTATTCCGCATGGCGCTCTGGAATTCTCTGTGAGGAAAACCGCCTTAACAACAGAGATAACATTAGTCGTGTCTAATCAGCCTGTGCAATAGCTGTTAGGAACATTATGGAAAATGTGAGTTATGAAAGTTACAGGTAATTTATTATTTTGGTAGCAGAGCTGTCAGTTACGCGAAACCTATAAATTATGTTTTTTTTTGTCTCACCCCTCTGTTTGGCAATGTTCCACATTTTGCACTTTAAGTATTGTAAAAAAACTTCCCTTTCACCTGCTGTTGCCCCGTGGTTCTTGGGTAATGATACAGTATACCTGTATATGGGTGGTATGACAACGGACCCCAATTCTGAAGCTCCCGTTGGCCTGTCAGGAAACCTCCACAGCTTTGTATGGAAATGAGCTATGCAGTTCTCCAGTTCTCATCCGGGTATCTGAAAATAGCCTTCAAATCAGCTTGGTCATGGTGTCACTTGATGTCTGGATCCTTCGTGAGCGCCTTTGATCTGTCTGTAGTGAGCCAACCGCTGCTCGTATTTATAGGAATTTCCCCGTTACGGGGATATAACATTTAATCGGCCCAATTTAGCTCATACTGGAAATCAGACACTTTGATTATACCCTGAGAGGCGTCTGTCGCTTTTTTATTATCCATTCAGACTGGAAAGTGATTGCAGGTGTTAATTTGTGATTGTGAGAGTGAGAGTGAGAGTGAGAGTGAGGGCCCACAATGGGCACTGGCCTTTGCAGTTTAGAGTGTGAGATATGGGTGATGAGAAGCTATCAGCAGTCTCTGAGATGCAGGGAGGTTTGGGTTTCATAGTGAAATCTGAAAGCTGGGGGGGCGGTGCCTGTCTCCTAGTGTCTCCTATAGCAGTGTTTCTCAGTCCGGCCCTCGGGACCCTCAGTCGGTCCATGTTTTTGCTCCCTTCCAGCTTCCAGCCAGATGCTCTGTGGACTGTTGAGGAGCGGGTTGAGAACCTCTCCCAGAGAAATGAGGTCTATCAGGTGAACTGCTGTCTCATTGACTGTCAAGCCGCTGCGGGGGGGGGGGTCCTCAGGGTAATCCGCCCTCCTTCTGCCTGCTGACCTCTTTCCCTTTGCGTTCCCCTGGACCCTCCAGCCCATAAGCTCATCCTTCCACAGTTCCCATGAAATTTGTTCCTATTGGCTCCCTGGGACTCACCATCTCATAAGTAGGTTTTACTCTTCAGGCTAAAGCAAATACCCAGCCTGGGGTGGGTAAAACCTGAGGTAAAACGACTTCAACCTATACGCATCCCGGCTGTCGGAGGGGGTGTCATCTCCCCGGCAGACTTGAGGACCACGTCGTCTGCTCCTCTGATCTGCGCTTGTCTGGAGTCACGGCCAGGACGCCTCACCCACCGCAGCCCACATTCTCCCGGGTCTCAGCAGCAGGAATGAGCTCAGCTCAGGCCCAAGTCTTTATTGAGGGTCCAGCTACAGAAAGGCTGGAGAGGATCTGAGACTGCGGACGGATTCAAGTGCCAAGAGCCTTTCATCGTCTAGATGTTTCCGTGGAATGATGCAGATGAAGAGTTTTGATCGCAGGGCGATTCCCATCCCTTTGTAAGACGGGGAACGATTCTTGTGTTTTAATACTTTGTTTACATGAAAATGTATCAGCTGAGAAGCTTTTGTGAACAAGTGCCAAAAACTGATAAGGCACTTTAAGCTTTAACTTACACTTTAAAGCGAGAGATTCTGCTGATCCCTGATGTCCCTGCTGTCTTGCAGATGTTATACCTCTGCAATTCTCATATTTTCCATGTAAAGAATAGAATGATTTTATTGTGCAGTTAGCGAATACCGAAATTAAATTTTCACGTATCCCATCCTGTTGTCCTATGACGCACACAGACATAAAAATGAGAGCATAGCTTTGGGTCACATATTTGTCTGTGGGATCTGAACTCACAACCTCCCAACTACAGACACACAGTGCTAGCCCACACCACTTATTCTGAGAAATGTTCGCTTAGGCATGCCTGACTTGTTATTGTATTGAAAGAGGGTTTTCCCCCAGTCGTCTGTCTGATGTGTTCATCCAAAGCACCTTATACTAGAGGGGAGAGCAATCTGTGTATATTGTTCGGGATTTGAACCAATGACCTTAGCTTTAGCAGTACAATGCTTTTCTTATTGCACTACATCCAGAGCTTTATGGGCAAATTCCTTTCAAAGTAATAGGAGTTAGGTTAGAATAAGGATGTTAGGTGAGAATTCAGGGGATTTAATGGGAGTGTAGTGAGGGTGTGACAGCAGTGAGGGTGTGGCAGCAAGTGGTGGAAGCTTCATGCCCCATCCTGGTCACAGCAAACATTTAAATGGAGTTCTGCCCCCCAAAATGGAATGAAGCCTGTTGACCATCTGCTTGCTACTGTTTAATAGGTATTCGTGCCCTGAGTGGTTCTCCTGCCGCTATGAACAGACCTCGAACTGAGGAAGGTCAGTCAAGACTGGAGAAATAGTGACTGCGGTGGTATGGGCCGCCCGCTAGGAGCAGGAATGATGAAGGCTCAGCCTTGCACGCTTGTTCTCCCTTCAACTCCACCTGACCTTTTATTTTTTTGTGGATCATCCTGCCGCACATGTTCTATTGTATTTAGAAAGAGGAGTTCAGGATCATTTAAGTAGATCTTAATGAATTCTAGGGTCAGAGTCCAAGGCCAGCCTCATCCCTGAAGCAGTTGGGGTTTAGATCCTCCTTTAACAGCACAACTGTGTTATGATTATTCTGATGGCTAGAGGATTTAATCCCACAACCTTCTGGAGAAGCCTTAACCTAGTGAGCCACACAAAAGGTGTGGTCTGTTCATTTAGTCGAATCCATTGACCTGTTAGTAAACAAATACATCATGTTACAATTCCACACATAATTTCATTTGAATTTTTGTTCAATTCAGCATTTGCGTTTTCATCAAGGTTGCTATAAATATGAGAGGTGGTGTTATGCAGATACCCTGCATGTATACATGTCTGCTGGGATGTCCCTGTGGCAGCAGGTGTTGTAGTGGTGAGGGATCCAGTCACCAGATGGGATAGTCAGGCACCAGGTGCCCTCTGCTCTTATCTACATGATGAAGGGATGCAGCCCAGATCTGTTCAATGACACCCAGTGGTACTATAGTATGAACAGCCTGTGGAACTGTCAGGTTCTCTGGACAAAAGCATTTTCCATTTTCCAGGTGATTTAGTTGACATCTCTGAGATGACTGCAGTTTTCAGCTGCGTGCTCTATGTGAGAAAAGGGCTGGAGGGATGTCAACCCCGAAGGACAATATCAATGAAGGTATCAGCACTCAGCTGTGTTTAATGCTGCACGTCAGCACCGGGCACGCAGCAGACAGCAACGCAGCCAGCTGGCTGCCTCGCTCCGAAATGCCCAGTCGACAGGCTGCCTGTTTGCATACCACTGGTGCTCATGCAGCTGTGTAAATACGAGCCAAGGTCCCGACCACTATATCTCTGACGGTGTCTTAATGGGACGCGACGAAAAGACCTAATTGCGAGGGGATCTTTTTTTCCACCCGACGTGCTGTTGAGTGCGGCGTAGCCACATTAGCTGTGTCACACCTGGCATGTGGTAGAGGATCCTTATCCTCGTTTTGGGTTATATGGTAGCTGTGTCGCCTGGTCAGCCTGCATGAGGATGGACAAGACTTGGGCTCAGCTGATTGGTGCTTTTCATAATTGTGGGCGGAGTCTGCAGTAAAAGTGCATAGAAGCTCACACAGGAGATGATGTAATGGTTATGACCACAATGTGCGGGGGGGAGTCGTACTCTGGTTCCATTGGGTAAAGTTCCTACACTGAGCTTCCCCAGCAGAAAACAGCTGCAGAAATGCCTTCACTGATTAAGCTGGTTTGGATATAAACTGTCAGCTAAGGAACTGAAGTTTCTGGCATTTCCTGACTTCACAAAGTAACTAGAAAGTGTGACATCTGGGCTTCTGCAGAAGGCCTGCCCGATCTCTTACTGGCTTCTGCAGAAGGCCTGCCTGATCTCTTATTGCTTTCTGCCTTGTTGGGCCTTGTTAGTGCTACCTTGGGCTGCGACCTTGAACACCGCATTCGGATGGTAAAATTTCAGCTATTTGCAGCAACTGGCTGGGCTCTTTGGCTCTGGTCTGACTTGTGAAGAACAGCGTGAGGTGGCAAGCCCCAGGGACTGCTGGGAAATCAGAAACTATTAGCTTAACTAACTTGATTTACTTACAATTTTAATGTAAAAAAATGAATTATGAATTACGAATGAATTATGACTATACCTACATGCATAAAAGAAAACTAATGATAATACCAATTACATAAAGTATATCACTGTAATTAATAGATATCCACCTATTCACCCATCTATCCTGTCTATCCTGGTCTGGGTCCAGGGCAGTTAAAATGCTTCCCATTTATATAATAATATAAATTGATATTATAAATAGTATATTAAAAAGTACCTATAATACATACAATACATTCAATAACCAATATTTCGCAAATTAACTTCAATCATTTCAAGAGCGTACAAAGTTTCAGTAAAACACTTGTTTTTAATACATTTAGAGCCTAAAATATTAATAAAATGTCACAGATCCGCCCCGTAAATCCAGAACAAATCTAGGGGGAACTCTTATACGTTTCTTTCGCATAAATGAAGAGCGCTCTGCTGGACGCAACCTCCATACAAATCAAGCAGGATCCGTCACATGCAATCGTTATAAATCAGGGGCGGTTTCCGTCATACAAATCAAGGGGAATCCGCTAGCCTGCTTGTAACTATATAAATGTAGGGTGATCAGCAACATGAAATCGTCATATAAATCAAGGAGGTTTCGCTACATGAAAATGTAATATTTATCAAGTGGGAGTGGGAGGGGGGGGGGTCCGTTACGTGTACCCTTCATATAAACGGCAATATGCGCGTCGCTGAGTGCCCGTCTCCAGGCACTGCTGCGGTTAACGCCCCCTAGAATGCCACCGAGGGGTTTATTATTTCTTTTTTAGCACCGGGAGGTTCTATTTCTGCTCGATGGCCGCCATCGCCGAGCTGTAACTCGGTTGTGGAGTCATATGACCCGGTGCTCATTCCCGGGGCGTCTCCGGTGACAGACGGAGAGCCACCGCCAGCTAGCGCGCTCTCTCTCTCTCTCTGTACGCCCCGCACCGTGCGCAGCCCGGCCGACGATGCCTGACGCTGCCGCTCGCACTGGATGTTACTGAAATAAAGGTCCAGAAAGGGGACAGCCATGCCGGAGGAAAAAGGTAACCAGCCCCGCAGTGCGATGACATTGCGGATTACCTGCGGGAAAGGGGGGTAACTGATGCGCAGTATTTCTAGGCGGCGCTTCTGATAAAGTTTCTTTTTTCCAACTGGGATTAATAGCAAAAATAATGAGACAATCAGTATTATACGGAAGTAGGTGCGCCTTAAGCCGTATTTGATGGTATTTCTATATAGAATTGCCTTTTGTATGTCGTTGTATATGCCGCATATTGTAAGCTGTGCTGGTCCACATCCTCAACAGAATGAATGGAAGGGTGGATGGATGGAAGGGTGGATGGATGGATGGATGGGAAAGAACATGTGTTGCTTAACGTGTAGCACCAATGAATATGCTATAGTGACATGGGTGGACATTTTGGTATTACTATTTACAGTGATGGTATCCTATTACTGACGATATACTTTAGTTATGCATGTGTAATTGTGTATGTATGTGTTGTGTGTCGTGTTGCCATTGGACACATGCTGGAATTCGGGGTGGTGGTGACATGGCATGGCTATCACAGAGTCTGTTTCGGGCAGCACCAACATCAGAACATTCCTGCTTTCACACCCCCCCCACTATGAGGGGTCACCGTGTGTCCGAGGATTATGGACACTAGGGGGCCCATGACATGAATGCGGGAGTGACATTTTCCAAGGGCCCCTTGAAGGGTAAGGTGAGTGCATGTGCTGTAAATACCAGCACTGCGATGCATGGCTTTGCTGGGTAAAGCTACAGCGGTGTGGGCAGGGGGAGGGGGGCGGGCTCTAGAGGGACAGATGGTTGCCCTGCAGGTGGGTGACTGGTTCCAAGGCGTGTGCACCCAGGGCGTGACGCAAGAATCACTGCGATGGTGCCTTCCCCGCTCAAGCTGAGGAAACAGGCGAAGCTCCCTGAATGTAATGGCACACCGGCGCGATAAATAATGCAGCCTGTTCAAGGATGGAGAACCTCTGTGGTGGAGCTCCGTCGCTGATCCGCCGTTTCCGTGGAAATGTTGAGTCGCGCTGGACAGGAAGTGCCTCCCCCCCGCCCCCGAGCGATAATGCCGGACTGGTCTGTGGGCCATCTTGTGCATTCTGGTATCCTTTGGATCGCAGCTCTTCTGCTCTCTCGCTGAGGTACAGCCGCAGTTCGTGCACTGGGGAGATTTCACTGCAAGCCTCTCATTAACAATTTGCAGGCCTGTACAGATTCACCCAAGGACACGGTGTGGCCAAATCGGCCAGAGGTCGCTGGGAGATTGAGCCGGCGTGCGTGTGCCGGCGATAACGCGTCGCTCCGCATTCCGATCCCGTCACGATCGTTGTGGTGTCACGTGCTGATGTCACGCGACGTTGCTTCGGGTTCGAGGAGAGTGAGCGTGCTCCCTCCCTCCTCCGTCACATTAATCAGATGTTTGCCTGCTGTCTGCACTCGAGAGTGCGGCTCGAGGTAAGTAGCTGAAATGCCAGCTTCTCTGAATACAGACAGTTCGTCGATATTAACAGGGAAGGTCGGCCAATCAAATGGGGCAGAGAGGTACAAGACTCTTCTTGCTTCTATTGCATTACGAAGAGAGATCTTTGCCCAGCGGCGGGGTATAAATTTATTCCAGGTTTTTATTTACAGGTGGTTCTTTATTTAGCTGCGGCAATCTGGTCCCTGGTTAAATATGCTGGTGACCATTAACATATTAATTCCTTTCATAGAAATCTACAGCTTATTGGCCTTTTGTCCAGTTACTTAACTCACCAACACCCAGTGTTATGATTGCCATTGTTCCCCAGGCACAGAGCTACAGGAACCACGGACATACAGTTCTCTGTAATGATTCCAGCCATATCCACAAGGTGTCACGTTCAGTTGCTAAAAAATCTCTGCTTTACTCTTTGTTAGTTTCCTTCCAGTACAATCGTCTGTAGTTTTATGTATGATGAGCAAAATTCCACCATGCCGGTAAGAAGGGCGGAATGTCCTGCGTGCGAGCGGGAAAAGCCATCGCAGTGCTACTTGTTTTTGCCGTCGGAAGCCTGACTGAGGGATCCTTCTTGGAATGTCGAGAAGTGGTACGGAATCTCCGCGGGTTGAGGCGAGACCCTATTATTAGGTGTTGGACTCCAAAATAGATGGACTCCTCTGCTGCCTGTGTGCAGGGCTTGTGCAGAAAATCACGTGATCAATGGATCCCAAGTGACCTTTAGTGTCTGTGAGGTTTCTTCACTGAGGACCTTGTTGGATGCTGAGGTGATTGGCAGAATCCTACTTTTGGTAATCCGGCCCATCCTGACATCTTTACGGCTTCCTGTATCAATACCAGAATCCACTGCAGCTATACACTCTTAAGTATTTATCTCGTGGGTTAAAAATCTTTAACTAATTCTGATCTGCTCCTCCACTCTTTGAGAGGAATCTGTGTCACTTATTATCTCTGAAGCTGAATGTGCGCGTCAAGGACTGGAAAAAAACCATCATGTTGAAATACTGTTGCTGAAATTTTAGGGTCCTTCCTCTACAGAACATTGCAGGTAACCCTTAGCAACGCGGCCGTGAGCTGATAGATGTTCTGTGTCAGGCTGTTGTCAACAAACATTCTCAGGCATTCCCTGCTGATAGGAAGTGATAAACCAGATCTCTCTCCTTCTAAAGGAAGTGACAGAACTGCTTCAGGCTTCCGTCCAAATGGGACCAACTCAACCAGAGCTTCTGTGCCACACTACTGACCCTCTTCCGAACAGAAAGCCCCATTGGTCTTGTGTGTTATGAACAAAGCACACTCCTTTGAAAGACTCCCTTTTTTAAATTTTCTCCAAAATGCTCTGCTTGGGCAGCTACCCAGCCGTAGCTCTCTTCGCGGTTTCGTCAGGTCCTGCTTGCCACAGACTCTCCGTTACGGCCGTGCACGCTTGCCAGTCATGTAAAGAATGTCCTGGAAAACGACGCTGACAGTCAATCAGCAAGCAAAGACAAGGGCGGGCACCATGTGACCTGGCTTCTAAAAAGCTTCACGAACCTCGTGCCTTCCAGAGTACGCAGGACAGGTGTTTTAGAACACTGTGTTTTATCAGTTATAACTATATGTGCGTATCTCTTCACATCCCACATTCCCTGGCTCTTTCAGGGAGTTTGAAGGTCTCGTTCATCCTTTGATCTTTATTTGTGAGTCGGGTTAGTTGCCTTGGCAAAAAGGGCCAGGTAGATAAATCGAAACGAAAAGCGATTGCGATCCTCACTCCTCCGATGCCGCAGAGTTTTCCTCCATCAAGCAGCCCTGCGACTGACTTCAGGGGAGCGTTAACCGCCAGCTGTCAGTATGTTTGTGGGGGAGAGAAGTTCTTCTTAGATTTTCACCTGCAGTCATTGTGTCCAACCCTTCCGGCACTTCGGCGGAGAACGCCGTGCCTGAACCGGGGTTGTGAACATTCCCAGAATGCACTGCTTCCCTTTGTGTGCCGTGGTCACTCTGACCGGCTAAGGTGATGAGGTGCAGAATGTCCCTGGCAAGAATCCTGGTGATTTTGGCCCTGAGCTAAATAAAGGCTCTGCCCAGTCCGGGGGTATCCAGGTAAACACCAGGCTGCTGAATGCCCCCAACCCGAAGGACAGGTGTGTAAAATGCAGGGAAAGAGACTGTTTGGCAATGGATTCTGCTGTACCAGAGTGTTGTCAATGTATGCAGTGGTGCATGATGGGATCGTGATAGAGTGTTGTCAGTGTATGCAGTGGTGGATGATGGGATGATGATAGAGTGCTATCAGTGTATGCAGTGGTGCATTATGGGTTCGCAATAGAGTGTTGTCAGTGTATGCAGTGGTGCATGATGGGGTCGCAATAGAGTGTTTTCAGTGTATGCAGTGGTGCATGATGGGGTCGTGATAGAGTGTTGTCAGTGTATGCAGTGGTGCATGATGGGGTCGTGATAGAGTGTTGTCAGTGTATGCAGTGGTGCCTGATGGGATTGCGAGAGAGTGTTGTCAGTGTATGCAGTGGTGCATGATGGGGTTGCGAGAGAGTGTTGTCAGTGTATGCAGTGGTGCATGATGAGATTGCGAGAGAGTGTTGTCAGTGTATGCAGTGGTGCCTGATGGGATTGCGAGAGAGTGTTGTCAGTGTATGCAGTGGTGCCTGATGGGATT
>JABFEB020000016.1:15083724-15093904 GCA_019775895.2 Stomatorhinus ivindoensis | reverse complement strand
CACTGACATCAACATGCCCAGTAAGTACCAGCCCACTGACAGCACCTTGCCCAGTAAGTACCAGCCCACTGACATCAACATGCCCAGTAAGTACCAGCCCACTGACATCAACATGCCCTGAAAATACCAGCCCACTGACATCAACATGCCCCGTAAGTACCAGCCCACTGACAGCAACATGCCCAGTAAGTACCAGCCCACTGACATCAACATGCCCCATAAGTACCAGCCCACTGACATCAACATGCCCAGTAAGTACCAGCCCACTGACAGCAACATGCCCAGTAAGTACCAGCCCACTGACAGCAACATGCCCAGTAAGTACCAGCCCACTGACAGCAAAATGCCCAGTAAGTACCAGCCCACTGACAGCAACATGCCCAGTAAATACCAGCCCACTGACAGCAACATGCCCAGTAAGTACAAATCTACTGACCATTCCTAGGCTGGTAATTCTCCATCAAAGTCGTGCAACCGGCCACTTCCTGCCATGTCCAGTCCTTTAACTGCTGTGCCACCTGCTGCTCTGCTGATTTGTCAGTTGCTCTTCTCTCGGTCACTAACCTGCTCGGCAGACGACTCATTCACATCAGTCACGTGAAAAAGCACATTGTTTATCATGCATTTTCCCCCTTTGCAGATTTCCCGTACAACAAGTCAGCCTCGTTGCCGGGTTATGGCAGAAACGGGATCTACAAGGTCAGCCCCGGGGCCTCCCGTCGTGGGCCGTGTCCTCCATGTTCGGTTTGGGCGTCTCGTATGGAGGGAAGCGATGACTGAGGAGTGACTCCGTGCCTTTAAGGGCCTCGGGGATCGCTGTGGTTTACCTGCAGGGGGATGGGGGACATTAAATTGGCGTCAATACTGCCACAGACTTGCAGAGCACGTGTCGCAAGAGTGCCAGGGAGGTGTCTCCGCGCCCCCCCCCCCCATGCGGTGCACTTGTTAGCCAACTGGCCGGGGAGCCTGGAATCGGGAGAAATGGCAATGGCTGACTCTGGACATCTGTACATCATATATCATCCGCGAATCGGGTGGCTTAAGAGTCAGAATACTGCAGTCCCTATCGGACTGTGAAAAAATGTCGCAATTACTGTAATGGCTCCTTTCAAGGCTCCCTGAGGCTTCAGGGTTCCAGATGAATTCAGATTTACAAAATAAAAATTAAAAATAATTTATTGCAAAGTAATGTAATGTTTTATTTGATATTGCTTCATTTTTTTTAGAAATTGTTTCTTAGTTTCACGTTCTTCTGCATGGCTGCTGTGTAGAAGCCCGAGTGGTTGCACAGGACTGCCTGTAGGTGTCGCTTTATCTCCGTTATCGGCAGGTGAACCTCTTACAGAGGAATATGGGCATTATGAATCAAATCATTCACTGTTCCCTGGGCATCAGTTGCAAGTGAACGCCCTGGAATGCTTACACTTCTGTTTACTCACTGAACAAATGCTTTTCTGCAAAGTGACATAAGTGAGTGAAAATCAGAATCCCTGGGATTTGAACTCTAGACATAGGTCCTTAACTAACTAAGCAACACCACATTTAACTTTTTAACCTTGATTAGGAATGTGATGCCTCTTTTTAATTGGGTCAGATGAAGGTCCAGTCTTTGGTCCCTAGTCTTCTACATGATGGTCTGTTTAATTATGGACACAATTAGGCAGCATATCTGAAGGGGGTAGGAAGTATTGCAGGAAGTGGGAACTTATGAATGAACCACAACCTCTCTGAACCGTCCATGTCCCTCTCCTGCAGGCCTCTGACCTCGCCGAGGACAGCCCAGATCAGGACTCCAGCTGGGGCATGAGAGGTAGGGTGTCGGCTCCCTGGGTTTAGACCCAACACCCCACCTGTATCCAGCAGCAATCTGTCTTGTCCAGCGGTCGGCAGCCTTTTCAAAGCAAAGAGCCATTTTATCCTAAATGTCTGAGACTAGATTTGCAAAGAGCCACAATGGATAGAGAAAAGGGTTTGAGATATGCATTTAACACAGAAACAAAACTTCAACAAAACTTTTATGTACTTACAAAAAAATAAAGAAAACCAATTTAAGGGCGGGGAGGGGGACTCTGTCTCCACTTCACTAATTGTAACTGTGCTGACGAGCTGTGCAAAATATACTTGCGAACCACAGGTTGCCCACCCCTGGTCTAGGCCCATAAAGGCATTGTTTGAAAGATAAAGGCCCAATCCTGATGAGTTTCCCATTTGTCAGGTTCTGACACATTTTGGAAAAACAAATTGAAAACCTATTTGTGTGCACAGCACCCATTACAGGATTTGTATCATGGTCTCTCTCGCTGTCAGTGATGTGCTATGGCGTCTCTGTCTTCTCTCTTTCAGAGTACAAGGTGAGGGACGTCACTCACAGGAGCGAGAGGGGTTTGGAGGCGTGGCCTGGTGTAGGGGAATGTGAGCATGCTGCTGCCACGGCGACCGTGTCCTGCTTCACAAGCTCTTTGTGTGTGTGTGGTACCCAGGTGTACCCCTACAATGTGCTGGCGGTGACAAACCGGGCCCGGGTGAAGCTGCCCAGGGACGTGGACAGGACCAGGCTGGAGGTACGGTGCCCCCTAGCTGCAGGGTGTGTTTACTGCACCCCGTTCTGCAATAGACCATCTGCAGAGACAGACTTTCCAGGAGAATAGCTCTCTGAGGCCTTCCAGGACTTGCAGACTCACTCTGTCAGAGAGGGCATTCTCCCCCTCTTCCTTTTCACCTCTCCTTCCCTTCCATACTTTCTTCCCCCATCCCTTTTTCTCTTACTCCCTCTTGGAGCAATAGGCAGGGAGGGTGATTGGGAAAAGTGGTTCAGTTAGTCCTTCAGGAGAGTCACATGGTTCTCTAAGAGTATTCCAGGAAAAAATCTACTTAAAACACCAATATGTTTCTGAATTCAGTACGCTTTGTAAATTGAAGACGGTTTTAAAAAACAGTTTAAAGCCCCATTTCCGGGCACGACTTCACTAGTACATGGTTGTGATAAAAATCAGCTGGCAAATTACTTTCTTTTATTCAATTATGAGAATTTCTATCAAACTGCACTTTTAAGTTTTGCCTGACTTCAGCTGGAGAACCACCTCCCGCATGGGCTGGCGGTTAGCCTTCTACCCCCGGGACATTAATGGCTTCCGGAAGATAGAAAATCACCACCAGAAGCCTCCAGTCTTTGTCCAGCAAGCTCTTCATAAAACAGTGCTGTGCAAAAGTCTAAGAAAAGGATGTCTAAATGATCTTCATGTTGGTGTAAAACTATGATATTATACCTGTAAAGCATGTCAGCTTAAATGTCACCCCAGCATTTGCAGCAACCATCCAACATACCCATGTATTTTTTGACTGGACCACTAATAAAGTTAATTAAGAAACTAAGCTGATGGCGAAATTTAACAAATAGATGGAATGGCTTAGCTGCCTCTGAGAAGAGGTTTGGGAACTGAAGCGGTGTTCTTCTCACCATCCAAGAAGATATCAGTAACTTCTTGGAGAACAGAAGAATTATTTAACTCTTAATTTGCATATTTTCTACTGCTTGGTTTTCTTCCTGGACAAATATATACCTACTATAAAGATGAATAGCCTTGAACATTTTGTTTGACTGTGTTTTGCATATCATGGTAGCTCTTCTGCAGAAAGAATACTAGAATGTTCTGGCTGTTGGATCTCCGCATTGAAGCCTTCGCCACATCCTGTCATGTTTACGCATCCACTTCCTTTCTCGTCGTCTTTTCAGCGCCACCTGTCTCCTGAAGACTTCCTTCAGGTCTTTCAGATGACCATCGAGCAGTTTGACCGCCTGGCCCTGTGGAAGAGGAACGACATGAAGAAGAAGGCGTACCTTTTTTAGCAGCTTGTATGCAAACAAAACAACAAATAAACAATAGCAGAGGAAATGTCAAAGCACCACTGTGCTGCTTGGTGCCTCCTGTAGTGTGTATAGGGAGGGGTTGCTCAAGGAGTCATTCGAGGGCACGGAACGTTCTGGCAACGTTGCCTCTGCGTGGAAGCGGGCTTTCCTAGCTGCTTCTGTTTGCCGACAACGTTACAAGAATGTTTCTAGATGACTGGGGGGGTGCTGCATTTGCATGGCCGGCCGTCCCGTTCCATCTCCCTCCTGTGTGATTTCTGAACCTTGCTTTCTCGCTGTTCCTGGGCAGGGGCGATGCCCAGGCCATCAGCGGCCACTCTCGGCACGAAAACACGACATGTGCAGCTTAAATCCATCATTGTTACAACACTAGTTTAGCTTAGAGCAGTTGCAGACCAGATAAACTGTAGGACGGCATGCTGAGGCCAAAGAACTGGTCAGGACGTCAGTTATTCAGGGGTTATTTTATGCAAACGATTCTCAAAGCACCTTATGTTTGCTTCATCGAGACCTTTTGAATGAATGTTGCAAGTTCACTTTTTTGCTAGTTAACTTATCTGTGCATGAGACTGGGCTCTTTCATGCTATTCTGGAGGCCTCAGAATCAGTGATGGGCAAATGAAGCTTCGTGAACCATTTGCTGTAGTTTTTGAAGCCACTGGATGGCGCTTCTGGTTTGCTTTGAGGCCCTTTTATGAACAGAGAGCACCATCTAGTGGGGTCGGAAAATACAGCGAATGGTTCATGAAACGTCATTTGGCCATAGCTACAGAATCAGTTAAGCTGGAGAATGTGAAGGACATTGAATCACAGGGGAGTGAGTGACACATTTCCTGTCACATGGCAGACCACCAGTCACAGGGAAGCCTTAACTTTGCAGTTGCCAGTGTTCACAGTCAAATTCAAGGTAGTCACAATTTGAAACCTACGACTCATATTTTTTAAGGCGCTGGTGGTAAACGGTTTTCATTCTTTATGCCTAAATTATTTTTATACTCTATTTTTGCCTTCAGAAAAAGGTCAATATGACAGTGACAGCAAGTGATTCAATTATGTATCTATTTCATAAAGCCAATATAAGATTTGTTTTTAGGTTGATGCAGTTTGCTGACAAAGCAATACATGGTGTTCTGTCCCGTCCCTGTTTAAGTCATACATTATGATCATTCACATATTTTTTTTCTGGTAGGGATTATCTTGTACATATTTCCCCTGCGACTGCCTATAATTTAATATAAACTGCCAGGCAGAAGGCAGAGATTACAGTTATATTCGCTAACACTGGATGTTTCCATTTTAACAATGAATATTTTAGGGTCTGTAATCTTGACATGCTTATTGTTGTAGAGTTCACAATAAATTTGGCCTTTCCGAGTATTTGCATGAAAGAGAGATGGCGATCTCTTCAAAGTTATCCTCGTGGTGTTATTTACTAAAGAAACGACAATACAGAAGTTTGCATTACATATATTTGTCTTCTGATTTTGCAGCTTAATTTAGGTATGAGTTGTAAGACGGCTTTGCTTTGTGTCAGAGAAAACTGTAATGGAGAGAAAGTAGATGCTGAATTTGAGACAGAATCTGGGGGAATTGCTGCTGTTTATGATACTGTGGAGAAGTTGCACAGATGGCGACGACATCGTGTGGTTCTGCATCACATATGGGCCTCCATTTGCACCCCCCCTGCCCCTCCCTCCCCCAATACATCTATACACGCTCATACACTTTTTTGATTTTTGGAATCTTTTTCTTTAAACATGATCAGCTGTTGTCAGAAAGTCACCTAAAACAGCCTTCAGAATAAAACTGTAACTCGTAAAGTATTAAAGTGCATTTCGGGCTGCTGATGTCCTGCATGCTGTCGTGTGGTGCTGCTGTGTCATGATGACACAGAGGCAAGATCAGCGTAGCGTGTGTCCACATTCTCCGTCAGGGAAGCCTTGTCATACCCTGTTAAAGTGTCTTGTGAATTCCAGTGTTGCTGGATTCCAGTGGGGCTCTGCTGTTTGAACAGCTGTAGAGACAGAGGGCTGTCACTCCATGCTAAGGCTGTATGCCTGGCACATTGCCAGACAGCTCCCTTCCCTGACAGAAACTGCCTTCTCACCCGGAGACAACCGGCGCCCCCTAGAGGAAGCCAATTTATATTTCAGTGGGCTAAGAATCCCCCGCGCTCCCCAACTGCATATTTTGCTTTTATTACTCTTTTAAATTCGCTATCCAAAACAAACAATTCTTTATAGTACTTTCCAGAAAGACAGCTGAGGAATATCCATTCCTTTGTTTTTACAGATTAACCGTTAGGTTGTAAGATAAGTGAATGGTAAATTGGACATTTTTGTAATGTTTCTGTTATTAGTTTACCGTTTATATGCATTAACCTGACATGGAAAAAACACTGATACACATGGAAGCTTAGGGAGAGATGATGCTATTTGCTAATATTACCTTGATTTTTGTATTTTGCCACCAACTGCGTATGATTTTTCCCCTTATTTTTTCTCGATAGTGACACGCAGCTTAGGTGACGTAAGGCTGTTGGCAGCACCGTGTACTTGTAAGTCCGTGACTGAGAAGAGGCCACGACATCGCCCAGCGCTGTTGGTCGATTTAATGTAAATGTGTGCCGATAACCCTTCAAGTTCTGCTGTAACTAAGCCTTTTTTTGCTTTGCTGGTTTGCTGATGTCCATCTTTAAAATAAATGTTTCATTCAGTACGTCTTTTCTTGTGTTTTCGTGTCTGTGCCCATAATTTTAAGGACTCGCTGAAAAAACACCACTGGCTGAAACAGAAAACATTAACAAACCGTTGAAGTATGTGTAGTGGGATCTTTTTCTTTTTTCTTTTACTTATGCCGTGAAATCTGCTGTGGAAGAAGGAGTTTTAACTAGGCTTCTTGGTGTCTTTTTTTTCAGCACCACATTATATTGCAATGTTACAGTCAACGCCCAAAGTCATATTTCCAGCTTGTAATAGAAAAACATTAGGTTCAGCCATGACTTCTCAAACAAAAGCTTTGAATAATGTCCTCTAGTGGATACGGAACTGAAAAAAACTCTTTTTTTATTTTCTTTTGTTTGTTTTACTTCTTTTCTGAAAATACGTTTATTGTTAACCTCTATACCAATACTTCCCCCGTATAGCAGCTGCCATTCTCCGCTATCTACGTTTACCTTGTCCTTGGATTTTACAGCTGAAAAAATATATGAATCATATTCTTTGTTACACAGTTACCGTGGAATACTTGCTTTGGATATTTAGTCATCAACCGGTCATCATAGAAAGGACAGTCTGTGGGAAAGGAGCCAACAAAATTACATATTTTCATCGAAGTAAAATGTGTTTTTTTCTTTTAGTTTACACTAATGGCACATATACTCCGCTGACAATAATTCAACAGCTAAAGCACAATACGATATAAATATATTCAGATCACAGTAACTTTTTATTTCAGAGTTTATTAAATCAACTGACAGACTCATGGCCCACAAAAAAGCGATCACTTAGCTATTACACGATTTGCTTTCCAATTTCTACGCTCAAAAGGAAAGGGGGGGGGGGGGGTTCACTGGAGCCAGTGATTGGCTTGTTTTTTTCAGTGCGGCTTTTAAGTGGTCTTTCCATTCGTCAATCAGACGCCGCTCTCGGGCGCGATTGGCCGACACGAATGTTAATTAGACTTCATTCTGACAGTTCCATTGCTGAATTTAAATGCCCGAGGTCTGGAAGCGCACATCGGACGGGATTCTATTGTCAGAGAGCTGGGAGAAGCACTAAAAGCACATGGGAGTTAGTGGAAAAGGTGAGTGGTGCTTCTTCAGATCCGCCTTTGTTTGTTGCTTCCACTATAGTATTGTTTTATGCTCTTATATAAATAATCAATTTTGGATTTCAGAAGCATATTATGACTTTATAATTAAAAATAGTCCACTGTTGTTGGCAAATAGAAATAAAATTGCGCCCCATTTCACAAACAAAAGCAGCCAAGTTAGGTTTTGCAGATAAATATAAAAGGAATGGTTATAAAAATGGTTTGAATGGTTTGAAACGTTGACCTGAGATTTACAGGTAAGTTATATTTTACCCTTCTGCGTGCGGACCGTTTTATACTGCTTTTGTCCTGCATATTTGTCTTAGATTCAAATCAGTATGAAATCTCAACATGCATAAAACTATTGCTGTTTAAAACAACGCTGTGCAGGGCGTACCTGTAGTTTGTTGCAAAACAGGACACAAAGACTGTTTGGTGTAACGGGGACAAAAGTGGCGGTGTGATGATGTATGGGCTGATGCTAATGATCTCCCTGGGGGGGGGGCAGTCTTCATTAAGCCACAGCAACGGGAGTGCATATGTGACGGGGGCTGTCCCGACTTGGGGGGGGTCAGAGCGGAGTGGAGGCATAGTGTTAATTACTGTAAAAAATGCAGCCCGTTTATTTTTGGGCACAATAACAGAATGTTGATTTGTGGTGTATTGTTGGTGAATTGGCGGACATTTTTGTATATTGTCCAAATGGATATTACAATGGACAACATCCTTTGCTCCTGTTTATTCCCAGAATGCGCGCCGCCGTATGGGATTTCCTCAGTGCTCTGAAAATCGAGCCAGCTGGCCACGATTCTGGCTCAACAATGAAAATCAAAATGCTCTATTTTGAAACGCAGGAGCCTTTAGCTGGTCCCTCTGGGATACTGACCCGGAGGCACCGAAGCACACGTTGCACGTTTTGATAGCCTCTCTACATAGATAACGTGAGTTAAAATTATATTAGTTGATGGAGAGGAAGGTCGTCGCTTCCACATACGTCAGCCTGCTTTTGATGATTGAAAATATTATCGCCATAGGAATACCCATTCATCTTCTGGCTAATAGCAGGTGCAGTAAGAGCTTTACTGAATAGGAGCTCCAATGCGTCCGGCCAAGACATCAACTGTCCGTAAAGTGCTCCGTCGCGACCCCTGCTGGCAAATGATGTTCCTACTTCAAATGAAATATGAATACATTTACAATGCAATTGTTTAGCATGCATTTATCCAAATCGATATAGAATAAAGAAAGCACGGTCAATCAGTGCCAGGAGTCATTGTGGTTAAGGGCCTTGCTCTTACCCTTGGGATTTGAACCAGCAACCTTCAGAATATACACACAAAACTTTAACCTGCAGAGCCACACATTGTCCAGTTTGGGTGTTGGTTTGTCATTGTGCAACAGAGGTGGAGTGCAGACCTTTCTGATGACCTCCCAGGTGAAACGTGAGCTGAGAGATCTCAGTGGATTCTTATCAGTAAGCATGATTTCAGATGCCAGAGTCTAATACAGTGAGTCTTCATGTTACCACAGCTGATATTTAATCCTAATGGCTCCGGGAACCCCGGCAGCTGGTGGAATTGTCCTCAGCATATCGATGCTGTGAGTGATAATGACATCATAGCTCTGGGACGTCTGTGTTCCCAGGGATGAGGTGAGGGTCGCTGCTAATTTCACCGTGAACGCATGTGTCATTTTTTTGATGGGTTATAAAGTTTTGCTCTGTTGGAGATGAGTTTGCTGTTTTCAGCCCTGTGTGCATCCTCTCATACACTTTCCTCATGGGGGTGGGGGGAGTATTTCAGCCCCAGCATACGCCCATCATCCACTTCCTTTGTTGGGGAGTTAGATTGTTGTGTACAGCTCTGGATTACTCTTCCCACCCAGGTTGTTGATTAGGGGGAATTTTGCATCCTCTCTCTGTCAAATTCATTGATCACTTGTGAGGACTTGCCCGTTGCTTAGCTGGCTGCATCTTGCACCCATTGTATTCATGAGGTTAGCTGGGGCTGGAATGAAACGGGATTTTAATTGCTGTGCGTATAAGTAAGTATTCCATCTAATCCTCCTATGAAACGCAAGCCTCTATTTGCCTCTAGTGAGATTGATGGTCACTCTGCCAGCCACGGGATGTGAACCAGCAAACTTCCGGTAACAAGCACAGGAGCCTGAGTCACAGAGCCACACACAACCCTTGAACCTAATGCACTGCAGCTGGGATGTGGATGATTTATCTTTTTTTAATAAGACGAGAAAAAATTAACTGCTAACAGCTTTTGGGTCAACTAATGTCTGTCTGTATGTCTGTGTGTGTGTCTGTCTGTCTGTCTGTGTGTCTGTCTGTATCTGTCTGTATGTCTGTGTGTGTGTCTGTCTGTGTGTGTGTGTGTCTGTGTGTCTGTCTGTCTGTGTGTCTGTCTGTGTGTGTCTGTCTGTCTGTGTGCCTGTCTGTGTGTGTCTGTCTGTCTGTCTGTGTCTGTCTGTCTGTGTGACTGTGTCTGT
>JABFEB020000016.1:15055340-15075604 GCA_019775895.2 Stomatorhinus ivindoensis | reverse complement strand
CCCCCCCCCCCCCCCCCCCCACCAGACCCGCTCCCCCGTGTCCGGAGCTGTTAGCGTCTCGGTAAGGATTACTGCTTCATGGGCTGGCGTCTGTCTCAGGCTGTAAGCAGGGAGTGTGGATGAGGCCGGGGTCATGGGATTGCGCGGGGGGTCCTCCGCGTCCTGGTCGCCACCCCCTGCTCGCCCCAGACTATGTAATTACCCCAGATTACATGGAAATGCAGAAAATGACATCGGGAATGCCGCGGCGGAGCGGTCTGTCGACTGGACCTGCGGCTCCGTGCTGATTGGCTGCTGGATGGTGGCCGGGCCCCAGGTCGTCTCCGGAATGACCTATCAGAACACGTGGCCATGACCTCGACGGCGCAGAGAGAGAGAGAGAGAGAGAGAGAGAGAGAGAGAGAGAGAGAGCATGAGAAAGAGAGAGCTGGAGGTGAATGTAGGAAATGGAAGCTGCCGTAAGGTATGCCATGTGGAATGTCACTGAGGCGATCCTGGGGAGGGACAAGTGAAACCTTAGTGGAGGATCACCCCCCCTCCCCGCACAAACACCCAGACGGTCAGAAGCCCCACGCTCACCTCCATCTCAGGCCGCCCCCTGCAGGATTTCTGACATCCTGTGGAGGCACATTCTTTGGCTATTTGTCACCTGAAAGCAAGACCCCCGTTTTCTCTGGTATTTTCTTTGCGACTGTCCTATGCTGAGCTCTCCCAGGCCCGTGATGTTCCACAGAGCATTCCAGCCTGGTCGCTCCCTCAGAGGTCGCATGAGTGTTTTAGTGCCTTATGGGGGGAGAGTATAGGGTGACAGGCAGTGTGGTCAGATGGCTGCCCGGGGGGCGGAGATGGGTTTGAATTGCCCTCTTCCTCCAATAAATTACTTCGAAGATAGAACATAACCGCTTATGAAGGCCGTTTTAATCTGGGGGGGGGGTCAAGTCTTCTAAAACTTGAGCCAGCTACATGGTAAGGCACTCTGAGTGACAATGACAACTAAGGGGGGGGGTGTGGCTCAGCAAGTTAGGATGCCGTGCCAGTGAGCAGAAGGTCATCAGTTCAAATCCCAGATTTGGTACAGTGATGTCACTGTTGGGTCCTTCTGAGGGGCCCCAAATGTCTGACCCTTCTCAATTTTCCATCATTTTTACAGAAGGATCTGATAAATTAATTAAACCTCAATAGTATTTAGCAAACAGAGGTACCATACACCAGTGGCCAAAAGTGAGGAAACGCTTCGTATGTTTAGAGATCGCAGAACCTTGTTCAACTGTTGCTCCAGTTACTTATTTAATTACCCAATGTATGATATATGTACCATTTTTTGAATGTTTATAAACATTACTGCCAATATTCCTGCAATATTTTTTAAAGTGCAGTGCCAGAAACACCAGGGGGTTCCACAGTTTTGGCCCCTAGTGTAGGTGTGTCTTATTCCCAGAGCTTCGTTCAGAGCCGACCCCGTCTCTTTAGTATGGAACTTCTCTAAGGAAAACGGCTCCATGCCCTCGGGTTTGTTATTAGTAACGGCGGCCATTGGGCTCTTCTGGGCCATTTCAGACGCTCTATACCTCCCCTGTCTTGCTCAGCCATGGCCGCTGGGAAAAGTGGAGTCATAGGGAGAACGGTCACAGCTCCCCGAGTGCCTTCAGAAGAAGGAGAATGAGGTCATGTTCCACAATCCTGCTTATAGAGCAGAAGCTCTTGGTTCTGGAGGGACCACTTGCTTTGGTGAACCTCACCCAACCCGCCCCTCCGTAGAGTGACTGTACAATTACATTAGATGGTTCTGTTGGGCTGAGAAGACTAAAGGAATGAAACACATTGTTTGGTACAAGACTACAGCAGCCTTTCCAGAGTCATGTGGCACATCGTTTTTTATAAGCCTGTCCTTGAGAAATGTATAACATGAATGAAATCATTTTGAGTTAGTCACACGGGAAGGGTTTTTTGGAACTGGTAACGTGGGACACTGAACGCCAGATAATCCTTAAAGATACAAACTGGAACTCTGCCCTTTAGCACTTTCAGAACATCCTGGATTTGTGGGTTGACATCCGCTCCAGCTCTGATTATGACATGGGAGAGAAGAGGCTTGTCTCTCAGGATGGACGTCGTCTGTAGCTCTCCGTTACTGTAAGATGTGAGCACTGTGCTGACTGAAAAACCCTGGGCCTTGGCGTCCTTGGACCTCACCCACCAGGGCCCTGTGCCCCACTGTGTGTCACTGCCATCAGCGTGGGCTTTGGCACTATAAGCCTTCGTCGATGTTGGATGGCCCCCCCTACTGGAGGGTTTACGCCGTAAAGTGAATTATGTGTCACTGGGAGGTACAAAGAGCCTCAGAGAATGATTGTGACTCTGTTGCTACGCCCTGTTTGCATCGTTTGCAGAGCAGATCCCCTTTTCCAGGTAGATTTCCCTATATGGGCAGTGGGGTTTATAAGCATGAGTTCAGTGTGCTGGCAGGGTGATCAGGACACTGCTGAGACGATGATTACATATGACAACGCAGTTGATGTTTGCTTATGTCCAGGGAATGCAGTGAATGGGTATGATTCTTGGCTGAGAAATTCAAGTGGCCAGATCCGTAGATAGAATGGTGATGTCATTCACCATAAAGGTCAATATAAACATTCAGAGTGACTGTCCGCTTACTGCTGACTCATTTTCCTGAATAAAGGCCAGCAAGACCACTGCTCCGTTCTGTTTTATAATCTCGCCTGAAGGGGACACCGTGTGACAGTGCTCACGGAGGATCTCGGCATGTTTGATTAGTTCTGTAAAAATGCTGCAAACTTATTGGTTTCATTACAAAAGTCCATGAACAAGCGGTGCTTTACACATCTGCACATTCAGCATCTTCCGCACAGAAATTATCTTTTTAAGTCTCACAATATTTTGACTGACTCATTCACTTCTTTTCTTGCCATTTTGCTATTAATTGCTATTGTAGTCAGTGACTCCCAAAGGGACACTAAATACAAATGTTTGGTGTTTTATGTCATTGCAAAGGTGTTAGTAATTAAAAAGCACCCAGTGAGACTGCGTGTAAATGAAGTGTTTTAATCAGAACAATTATTTTAGAACTATCATTTGGGTTTCAATTTATTATTACTTGAAATATATGTTTTACTAAAAACTATTGATTGTTTCTAATGTGATAAATATTTTTTGTAAATAAAGTAAAGATTTTCATTATTAAATCAATACATTTGCAACATTTTTACTGAATTAAGCAAGCGTCCCAGGTCTTTCTGTGAGTTCTGAATATGCCGAAGAAGAATTCCAAGTATGGCCCACAGGGGGCGACGTGACAAGAAGGACTAACCTGGGGGTGAAGAGGTGGCCCTGAAGCTCAGAGGTGGCCAGGAGGGAGGGAGTGGCATTCAAGGGCGGTTTACAGTCCTCAGCTTCCGCTCCACACAGCAGTGAGAGAGCAGTGCAGCATTGAGGTCACTTCCTGTCTCTGCACTGCGACAAGCCCCCTTGTGGCCATCAGTTGAGCTGCGTGACTCAGTGGTGCTGGCAAGGTGCCTCCTGCTGGGGGGGATCGTCGCCTGAATCAGGCTCATGCATCTTTAATGAGTCTAGATCCCCCCCCCGCCCCCCGACAGAACAGATGCACTGTAAAGATCACGTGAAACCCAGGAAGGTGCTGTGGTCAATGTCATCAGAGATGGGAGCTGGCCCAGATGGTGGGACTGCCGTTTAAACGGGTAGGGGGGTTCCTCACCCAGACCAGCTTTGGCCATTCGCTGCCATCTGTGGGGACGTGGGGGGAGGGGCGGGGATGCACACATCCGTAAGCATCACGGAGGAACATTAATCCAAAGTAAGTTACACTGAGCCCCCGCCATACCTGCCACTATACTGCCCAGATATCACATGTCAGAGACATAAGGAAACATTTAAGGACTGGATTGCTTAAGGTCACTAGAGCAATATGATCATACTGCCAGCCAGAGGACTTGAACCCACAATCTTCTGAGCAGGGACAGGCTGGATGGCAAATCCGCAGAGCTACACACCACCCTCGCAGACAGACAGCCCGGCTTTGCGCACATGCCGACATCCTTTGTGGTCGGTCTTCACCACAGTCATAAGCATAACTGTGTTTACTAGCGCTGCATTAGTATGGTGTTGTCATTTGGAGTTGGAGTTTGCTGGGGTCCTGTTGTGTGGGGGCCCCCCCTCACACCCCCACACACTCAGGGGTCCTGCTCTCACACACCCCCATTCCACCGACCATGTCAGCTGGCTGGGCTCTGGATGTGATGCGAGTGGGGGCTCCGTGTGGGAGATTCTGCGTCCGATGCCACGAGCAGCAGCATTGACTGCAAGGCTTTCTTCCACCATATTAAACCGCAATTCTTGCTCCATGATATTCCAGCTTATCAGATGACTTCTGGTGCTGAAAAGTAGCTCAGATTTGAAACCTCATCTGTGTTTTCGTGTGAATGATAAATGATGGTAAATACTCTGTGTTTGGTGACATACTCCACGTTACTTGGTTCCTGTACAGTTTGGAAGGCCGGCCTGCTCTCTGTCATGCACATTGTCCTGGGTGTCACTGTATCTGTCCTGGGGAGAATGAGTCATGATTTGCTTTCTCCTTGATGCACAGAGTAAATTGGAAACATTGATGCACATACGACACCACGATCTTCCAGGCTAAGGACATGATAGTACCCTGGTGCTCAAACCCCTGGCACGGGGAGAGCTCAGCCCTGATTGGACTGTGCCATTCGTAGCGGAGGATTTGTAGCTCATGAGAACAATGATGGTGTCTTCTGGATGTGGCTCGTGTGATGAAGAGAGCATGACGATCCCCGCCTGCCCATCTGGTGGGGGTCGGGAGAGACCCCACAGAACATGATACGCCCAACTGCAAAACTGACCCATTAGTCTGAAAGAGAGCCAGTGCTGGAGCAAAAAGTTTTCTTTGTGTTCATATGTAAAAAAAAAAAGAGATTTCGTGTTCATTTTGATGCCCTCATGGCAATGAGAAAATCCCCCGAGACAGTCGGTCTGGACCGTCCTCGTTGTGCTGAAGGCTGCAATGTGTAGCCAGAAAATGGTGGGATTTCGTTTCTTTTCATGGCGGGGTCTAGAGATGGATAGGGCCTGGATTAAGACCAAGGAGGAGCCTCTGGCTAATCTGGAATTACGGACACATACTGGGAACAGATGTTACAGTCCCCCTGTAACAATGGCAGTTTCGTTAATGGAATCGGCAGGTGGGTAAATAGATGATCCAGGATCCATACAAACTTAAACACAACTGAGCCTGTTTGCTTTGCCCTGTCTGATGTCATATTTTAGCCAAAAATTGTCAGCACTTGACAATCACTCACCACTTCTCCGTTATGAGATACTCTGCGGTGTATCTGTTTCTCGCCATATAACTGAATTACATGCAAATGGGATTCTCTTCAACGTGCTTAAGTATTCAGTCTAGACTTACAGGCTTAAATCCGCAAACTCCTGTGAAAACAGCACCGTCGGGTGCCAAGCCGTCTTATGAGACAGTCGGGTACCGCTGCTCTGTGCCAAGCCGTCTTATGAGACAGCAGGTAGCAGGTGGGCTTGACAGTTCATCAAGTGACCAGTCATGGGTTCGGCAAAACCCTGCAGTCGTAACCCTGAGTGTAAAATAGATATGTTAGCATATCCAGCTGTATCAGTTGGATAATTGCAAGATGCTTCATGCTTGATGAAACCATCTGGTAAGCAGCTCCTTAATGCTGTGAGATTGGACAGCATTATGTGATCATCAGCAGGGAGCTGTGAGTAATATAGTTACAATGCTGCCGGCTTTGTTGTTATCACGCGACATCTTGTTGACCTTTGACCCATCCCTTATGTCAGTGCAGGGACTTGGAGCGGGATGGAACGTGTACATCATAATTAATATCTGTTAGAGACACCTTCACTATCCCAGCTGAAGTGTACGGCCAGGCTTGGTCCAACTCCCCATAATCCTGATCAAAATAAGCAGCTGGATGGATGCACAGGAGTTTTTTAGTCTTTAGAGATCCCATTTTTTCCCCCGTTTGAGACGCACAGACACAGGTGAAAGTGGAGGGTCAGACATTTACCCAGCAGCCCTGGGGCAGCATTGGCGTGTGTCTCGCGCAAGTAATACGATCACTCTGATGGCCACGGGCTTTGAACCTGTGACCTTATGATCATGGGTACATCTCCCCAGTCTGGCTGGTCCACACGGCCCATGTGCCGGGGGGCCCTGTTAGGACAGGCGTGTCTGCAATAACACAGGAAGGGTCACCCGGTCCCCAGAAAGGAGTCAGTGTTTCTTTACCCCCACGCAGGCCTGAACGTTTGCTTGGTGCCCCCTCCTCGTTCAGGAACTACTAACATTGCTAAGATGTTTCACATTTCAGGCCATTTGTTCAGCTGGAGCAGCTCAACCGAGGAGATGAGCTCAGCGCCATTGAAGGCGGGGAGGCTTATCGCTTTACAGGCTGTGCCGTGCACCACAGGCTTGTAGGCCAAGCACAGAAAAAGGAACCAAAGTGTCATATTAAATAAAAGCGTGAATTATCTCCGGCAAATATCTGCCTGTATTAATTGTAAGCTATGAAGGCTGTTTGGGATTCAGTCACCTACGAGAAATACGTTTTCCTTGGCCCTTCTGAATCCTCCTAAAATAAGCTCGGCGAATGATTTCGGGGCTGAAGGCAGTCGGTCTGGGTGGGGCTGCGTGAACATGACCCCGCGCTGATTTACACTTGGCCATCGCCTTGGAGACCGCAAGAATGAAGACGGTCTTGTGCAAGTCCGTGAAACATGTCCTGATTCAGTTCTGATAAAGTTGTTGCGTGATGTCCAGCAGTCTGATTATGGCTGCAGTGCAAATGAGTGAAAATACTTATGATGAACCTGATACCTACAGTATGACACCGGCTGTATCTTAGAACAGGGGTGCCTGGCTTTACAGTTGCATGGCTATTTCATCATTTTATGTATTATTTATTGTCTACATGAACAATGGCACCAAAAGGCACTTTTGACATCAGGTTTAACTTAGAAGCAGGATAATTTAATACAACGTAACTAAGTAACAATAGTTATATTCATGCGTGATTTCTACCAGAGTCATGTTAACAATAACAGCTGATCAGAAACAGAGACACTTTGTTCACTAAGGCTTTTTGATTACTTGCTTGGTTATGATAATCATCTTTGCTGTATTCGAGCAAATGTTTTTCGTATATCTCTCGTGTTAGATGGTGTAAAAGGCAAAACGTTTTTATAATAAAACAGATAATGTCCTATTGTGGGGTGGCACAATGGGTGAGGGGTGGTGCTGTGTTGATCCACTTTGCGTGCTCTCCCCGGGGTTTGCATGGATTTCCTCTGTGGTTCGGGATGCATTAGTGTCGCTAAATCGCCCACATTGTGTAAGTGCGTACCCTGCGGGGGATTGGCATCCAATCCAGGGTGTCCCCAGTTGCGCGCCTGGTGTTTTCTGGAACAGACCCTTTGCTATCAGCCACCTTGCACTGGATAATTGATTATGGAAGTACATATTCTTATTCATTTCTCCAGTGGTTTCCACTTTCCCGTCAGCCAGTGTTAGGGTTTTCGAACATACGCCCATCTCCGGCGTGAGTCTGTCTCCTAGTGAATATGTGACAGCAGGGAATCCCAGTGTTGACATCACCGCCTACGCCAGCTGTCAAGAGTCTGTATGAACCTGGCATCGCTTCAGCCGTCGATGGCTCCGATCAGCCAATGCTAAGCCGTCAACTGGAGATCATCCCATCTGCTATCCTCAGTCTCTTGTTTCAATTTAGTTTCTTTACACTTAATCTGTGGGGCTGCTCAGCCTAGCTGTCACAAGTGCATTATTATTATACTCTTATTCTGGTCTGGAACAGCAGAATCTGTTGATAGACATGTTCATTCTCATGTCGAATTCACAAATCCTATGCTATGACGACCATTTCCCAGTGGGGACTCATCATGTACAATCAATTTAGTGTGTTGGCTTCTTCTTGCTAAGAAAACCTGCGGGTGAAGCCTCCGCAAAAGCCAGCATATTCATCACCACATGTGCGCACAAGTCTCGTCTGGGTGCCACACGCATGGACAGGAATACATCATGCAAGAGTCAAGCGTCTTGTCAAAACACACATGCTGTAATGACAAAGCAGCACCATTTGTCCTCCCTTACTGTGGGGGGGGGCAGTGCCCAGCACAAGAGGTAATGTTTGGATTCAGTTGAGGGAAAATTCTGTGGGAATGATGCAAAATGTGGGTGTGATGTGACTGCAGCGAAGAAGATCACAGGAAACTCTCCACCGACTCCTCAACACCCCCCCCCCTCCTCCCCCGTGGCCGCCTCCACATCTGCAGCTCGGTATTCTGTCCTTTGATCTCTCTCCCCACCCTACCCACCAGCCTGAAGTGTTTAGAGTCACTTTCTTCCTCTGTTCTTTTCACCGGGACCCCGTCTAGACTCTCTTTCAAATACCTGCTGCAGTGTCAACTTTCCAAAAGTACATCCTCCAATTTGTTCAGTACCAAGAGAAACCGATATTTACCTGTGGGGTATCTGTTTTGGAGAACGGCTTTGCTGTGAGTCATCTAAGTGTTGAAGGTTTTTTTCCTGTGGGTTACAGTGCATTTGCTTTGACAGACCTCTGTCCTAAGACTTATAAAGTACCAACATTGAGCATTTATTTGCGGAGAGGATTAGCCCATGCATGGTTGGTCAAAACACAAAATATATTTCGTTACATATACTTTTGTTGCAAAAGACCTATTCCATCACACACAAAAAAATCTACGCAAAGCCACGTATTAGGCTGCAATACATAACGCTGATGGGAAAAGGCTGGGCAATACAAACATACAGGGGTTTAAATGTTCAGTTTTTGCAACGTAATTAGTTGATTTTGGTACGGTACCTCCTACACACGACTTTTGTATATGAAAATGATTCGTAGATATATAGCATATCCCTCACAAGATTTCGTTGTGCGAAAATGGTGAATTCAAATTTGATGTTTTTTGTATTACAGTGCTAAATGGCGAAACACTGTTTGCTCGTTTTTTTCTCTCTTTGGTTTGTGTTTTGATAAGGAGTCCAGCTGCCGTATGATGCATGAAGCGGCATTCTTCCATTTCATAAGTGTCACGACTGTCTTTGTTTCCCATCAAAACCCAGCCGCGTAAGACTCGCCCCCACCCTGCACACACCCTCGTCCGAGGCCAGGTTCTGCCATAATTGTCGTTCATTATCATAAACCCCCGATCGCCTCCTCCCAGGAGGAGCCAGTTAGGGATCCCATCTGCCGCTGGGAACGGGAGAAGTGGACAGCTTTTTTGCTGATTTTTTCTCTGGACTCAGCAGCAAAGTTCCTCCCTGGAATCTGACGAGCGGAGCCCCCCCGCCGTCTCAGCTTTCAGCGCCCACTGCTTCTAGTCCGCGCAGGACCTGAGCGCTTACTCCTGGCCGGTGGACTTCCAGGAGGGACGGCGAGCCTGAAGACCGGCCGACACGGCAGACGTGAGCCGCTCCGTAGCGCCGACATGATGCGGGTCATCTGAAAGGTAGAAAAGAGCGAAATCGGAACGGAGCAAAGCAGGGAAAAAAAGACAACGAGTGCGGGAGGAAACGGCGAGCCAGTCGCGCTGCGATCCGTGGAGGGGGGCTGAGAGCTGCGATCTCGGCACGGCAGAAGCTTTGCCTATCGGAGGTAGACCGGGCGTTAATGAGACTGAGCGGTCTGCTGCGCTGAATCGCCCCGGAGGACCCGCATTTCGCCGCACGATGCGGAGCGAACCCGTTCTCTTCGCCTCGAGGGGTGAGTGTGCCCGCATGCGCGCTCCCTGGGGTACGAGCATGTGTGTACGAGCAAAAAAGGCATCGGTTATGTGTGCCATGTCGTGACCATCCTCTGTGATTTGAATTATTAACAAAACTTTTGAAGCTGGAGAAGTGCAGAGGAAAAGCGATAGAAAAAGGCGCTGGGGGGAAGTACAGGGAGAGACATCGATCCTAGAGATTTTGATTCAAAACCTTGGATTTTGACATTCATTGATGTGATAATAATACACACTGCAGGGATACGTTTGAAAATTGCGGAGTGCTGACTTGATTTAGCCTGTTTTTTCCACATAATTGATGGATGGTGCTGTACCACACAACCCTCCTCCGCCCGGGGTCGCGCTGCATGTCGCGCCACGACGTTTCGCAAAGTCTACTCTTTTTGATTTCTGAAAAATATCGACTTTTTTCCCTGAAAACATTTTTTGAAATAATTTAAGGTGTTTACATCAGGTCTGGATTATTAAAATTGTAACTTACATTGAAAATCTCCTAGAAATTGCGATATAAAAACCTAAACCTGATCTCGCATGCGGATGTAGAATATTTCGTGCTCGTTTTTATTCTTAAACACTAAGATAGCACTTCCATTAATAATCAGTAATCTGAGTATGCTGATCTGGTTCTCTGCATAGCTTTGGCTGCAAAGAGCTTTTGACTGGTAGCCTCGCACCGCTGCCTTTCGGCGGCATCGGCAGGGTCCTGAGGTGCTTAGCCGGAGTTATACTTTGGGTGTAGTTCCTGCAACCTGAGACCACTCTCTCTCTCTTTCTCGCTCTGCTTCCCCCTTCCCTCGTCCAGCAGATGAATACCTCTTCTCTGTCTCTTACCGTATCATAGTCACCGGATGTTTTTAACTAATACCGGCGCTCCACAGTTTACACCTGACTCATTTGCTAACATGTGTTGCTGTATCCCCCCAACCTATCTCCACCCCGCCCCCAGTCGCTGGATGAATGCCGTTTTGTTTATTTGAGCTTATACACGTGGTACCTTCTGGTGTTCGTGCTGCGCATGCGCGCGAGACGGCTGCGGTTGCTATGTACTGACAAGCGGTATATTCATTAGTGAATTACTATTGACTAACAGCTAGTTTACTTACCCATATTTCTTTTCTACAACGCATGCTCCCACATTTTAATCCGTGTTCTTCTAACAGGTAGTGTATTATAAATGTTTCTGGCAAATACCAATTTATCTAGCAGATACTTTTAATTCAAAGAAGCACAAGTGAAGTTGGAAGATCAGTCAGTGTCAGTGGAATAAGTGGGAAACTCCAGCCATGGGATTTGAAATGGTGACTTTCCGATAACAGACACCCAACCCACAGAGCCACACCGTAAACTGAGGTCATAGAACTACATGTACAATAGTATTACATGTAGTAACAGTGTATAAAACAGCACATATTTCAGTGACTTTTTTTATATATATAAAAATGGAGCAAAATAAAACCAGACTTTTCTGTGGCTGGCAGCGCTCTGAGTGAATCTTACTCCATGACTGCAGCTTATACATAACACAGAATATATTCTATAGGGTTAGAGTAGAAGTGTTAATGTGTGTATGGCTGCTTTATTGTCGTGTTCCTCCTTAATTGGCACTGTGTGGGTATTTGATGTGGCCGTCGTGTTCTTAGGGCTCGGTGCTGTTCCTGCTGCCTCCTCCTTGTTCCCACTCCCAAGACAGGGCATTACTGAAAGTGTTTTTTTTTCTGGCTGGTCACGGACTGGGGTAGATGACAGGGTGTCGGTTAAGGGGCGAGCTCGGTATATGGGGTGTGGTTCCTGGTGCCACGGCGACCTTGGAGCCCAGCTGAATGGGGCAGAGGATGATGGGAACCACATGGTCTCCCGTCCCCCTTCCCGGCCGCATCCACCCTCCAAATTGGGGGAAAGAAGAAGCTGGGTTGGGATCCACTATTAGATCTGATAGGCGTGGGGTTTGCTTTCTGCAGAAGATGGGGCATCCAAAGCAATGAGTCAGAATAATTTAACGCTGAGATGCAGAGACCTTCAGACAGGGCTGGGAGAACTGCTTGCACTGGGATGGCAGAAGGTTGAGTACTGCATGCTCGGATGAGCATATGAGTGCATGCGAGGTCTCCACGGGCTGCTCCAAAGGAAAGCCAACCACCACTTAAGGATGTGCACTGCTGCCCTCTCCCCGCTCCCTGACACTCTCCTCCCAGTGGCTTTCGAATAGAGTGCTCTGTAATTACCTTTCAGAGATACAGTGCGACTCTCCCTGCTACCCAGGATGCTGCTAAGAATTAGCAACCTTTCCCAGATCCAAGGACTTTCTTCGCGACTTTATTTGGAGCGGCTTAAATCGTGTGACACCCCCCCCCCCCCCCCCCCCTGCAGGGTGTACTGTGTTTCTTTGCTCAGGATTTGAACTGGAGCATAAGGATGTGATTTGCATCTTGTGTTTAGAGGCGTAAGACTGTAATGCTGAACATTGGTTTTAGCAAAAGCTGGACCATCTTGGTAGACTGAAGGAAGAACTGACAGCTTCTCTGCTGCAGGCCAGTCTAGGGTGGTGGGTTTGGAGCTGCAATGACAGAGGAGACTCTAAGAGACAGCTGGAGAAGAGACAGGATCATTTATTTTTGTTATGGTTGCATATAAATTTAGGCGAGGTTTTTGGTCCAATCCGTTTGCCTAACCTTCCTGCTTCTCTGGAGCTGGGAGATGGAGCAGCTGTCTGTTTCTGCTCTCCGGCTTTCTGAAGAGCTGAGATGTGACCTCTTTGGTAGGGGAGTGAGGGTCCAGCCAGGCAGGGAAGTGGAAGATGTGCCAGGTAAGAGAGCTCCTTCAGCTCAGAGCTCAACCCAGAACACAGGTAGGGACCACAGAGGAACAGATACGTTGCCATTCAGTTCTTATATTTCTTTGCTGTTTTAAAAAAAAAAAAAGTTTTCAAACTTTTAGCTGTGGAATGTCCTACTCATTTATACAGTCTATTCATTCGTCTCCACAAGCATGAGAAATCACCCGACACTTTTCCATATTGTTTATTTTGACCTTTGGAAAAATCGCGCAATGACAGGTTGTCTCCTAAAGTGAGTTTTAAACATTAACCCATATTCATGAGGAAAGTTTGGCCCGGAGCGATTTACTCTGCTTTAAAGAAATAAGCATCATGATGTTGGAGTCTTACCTTGGATAAACTCTAGGAGAGATTATTTTGTCACTTGTGATGTTTGGTCTGATTTTGAGTAAGCTGTAAGCCAAAGAAATAATAAATAGGTTGTGAATAATGTATGTTTTATCTCTGAATGGGGACATTAGCAGATGATGTTTTCTGGCAGGATACCATTGGTGTCAACTCTTTACTGCCTTATCTCCTTGTCTCTGCTGATCCCAGGGCAACACAACTCATCCCCCATGCCACAGATGCTAATAAGTCCAGGGGTTGCTTGTTCTAAGGTTTGAAAATTGTTTTGCTGTGAGGTTTGTGCCTGTACACAGTAATGCGGGGTCATGTGACTGCCAGAGTCTGGCTTCTCACTTGCATGGTGCTGTGCTTGGTGAGAGCGCGGGTCATCGACCCACCAAGTGGGAGTTTTCCTTGAATGGTTTAATGTTCTTACCTCGGGGAGGTTTCAGGGTGGTCCACGTTACTGCTCTGCAGACGATGCGCGATTTGGTGCAATTTGGACAACTCTGTTTTGTTTCCCTTGCCGGCCAATTCCCTCTCATATTACTCACCCCTGCTGATAAACCCGCCTGTTATTTCAGTGCTAAGGGGGTTTCCCTCGAGATGAGCAGAGGAATGCAGTCGTCGCTTACGCATTGCATTTTTTAGTATTGTGTTTCGATGTTTGCCAGACAGGATGGCCGGTAAACATCATTTAGGTAATGGCTTGTCATAATCTCACCAGAGTCAAAACATCACCTTTCTGCTGAGTGAGACTGGCGAGGATATCTCCACTAGCTTAGCTGTCAGGCTATGTGTGTCAGCTTGTGAGTGGTGAAATTTGTTATACCCTTTGAAAACAGGAAAGACATCCATGGCTCTGAGCTGTCATCTGGTGTCTGGTTGTTGGAATAGACCGTCCTTAAAGTATATTACTTAACCCTATAGACTAGGTGTGTATTGCTTTACTATAGACGCTCAAGGTTTGTGGTGATTCTGAGGTTTGCCCCCCCGCCCACCGCTTGTATAAATTGTCATCCTCATGCAGATGGTATCAGCGATTGCAGATATCTAACATCTTGAATCTTGATACAGCCAGTTGTGCGGAGGGGCTTTTGCAGCCTCAGAAAGGATATGGACCGTGCCGCTGTGCTCGCTCAGGGATGTACAGCACAGCTGGCAGCAACTGGCTCTGTGTATCATAAAGATCTTCTGAATTTATGTTAGCAATAGATCAAGCTACTTGGAAAGCGATGCCTCACATTCACTCCAGTGCTGTTCTGAGCTTTGTAAATGAGTCTCTTCACACATTAGGGGTTCTGATCAGAGAGGCAGCTCCTCTCCTTATGTCTAGCGACTGGCCACACTGGGATGCTACCAGGTCCGAAGCAAGAAATTTCCCAAAAAAATGTACCAGTGTTTACTCGACACGCTCAACCTTCTTAATCTCATACTCACTCAGTCTTTGTTCTGCTAGAAAGCTTTCATCATGAAGGTTAGCTTACAGCCTTTGTGTGCATATTATATTTTCAGCAAAGAACAGCACGTACTCTGCATCTTTCATTGTGTGGGCCTTACGTAACCCTTCAGCTATGCATTTATGGACAGCATCCTTTGTATTTCTGGATCCAGAATCTAAAGCCATAAGTCACGCTGGTTAGTTTCTGAAATCGTACGTTTGCCAACTGCTGTTTTCCATCTCTGCTCCTTGGCTTGCCGGGCGTCTGCGGAATGTCAGGTGTACCGTCTCTGCACGTCTGCCGCTTTCTGCCCTTCCGCACGCTCTCGCCATCCCCGGCTGTTCATTGGCTGAGTTCTTGTGAGAGTTATGCTGTTTTGACATACCCTGATATTTCCCAATTTTGTTTTTGACTATTTCAGCCCGCTTTTTGGGTTCTCGGGTTACATGCAGCATTTGGCAGCTGTATGAAATGCAGTGCTGGGTGGGCGGGTGGGGGGGTCAGGGTAGTTTAAGACTCGAGGTGCAATGAAAGCGGCAGGACTGTTTTCCTGCTGACACCCCCTTTACGATTCAGCACACGGTCCCTGAACATCTCGTCAAGGGCCAGAAGTGAGGTTGCCGGTGTCAGTATCCTCTGAACCACATCTGTGGTAGACTGATGGCGGTCTCTGCATGTCTTATGATGGTTCACAGTTTCCCCGGGAGCGTTCGAAGACCTGGCATTTCAAACAGGGCCTGATCTGTGCCGCTGATGTCCATGCCTCACTGCAACATGAGGAGAAATGTTCATACCTGCACTTCAAGCGAGATATAAGAGATTTAATATGTGGGGAAGAAAGGACGCCAGCATGGGAACTCCAGCAACTACCCTGCAAGTGGTTGGAATGATCACACAGAATATTTTTTTTATAAGGATCTGTTTCGCAGGCAAATATGTGATGAAAAATATATTTATAAATCAAAGCATCTTGATGCTCAGATTGAAGGGGGTCTGTTATACTTTTCCGGTTTTTCCCTTTCCCTTTATTGTGTCATATAGCTATATGTGTATATAAATGGTCTGCAAAGTCTTAAGGTCTAAAGTACACACCAAAAGGAGTAACTCTCATCACAGAAACCACTCATCTCTCATCTGCCTGAAATGCCTCATTAGAATTCTAGCTCTTACTTCCGTGACATGGTGAGGTCACCTCGTAACACAATCCTTATTGGCTGCCTACCTGCAAGGATCTGTTTACAGACTGCAAGACAGGGGCAGAACCTGTAGGGCAAGCTGACCAATCACAGCACACTGGTGGGACTTAAAGCTCTAACAGAGAGTTTCAGTGAGGGTGAATAGATATATTAAATAAGAAATGTGTTTTTGGAACATTGAAGCATCTAGATCTATTCTTGTTGATCCCAAAAATCAAATCATGAAGTGTGAAAAAGAGCGCCCCTTTAAAGAAGTTATTTAGGTTGTTCAAATTTTTTTACTCACGTAGGATGTCTTCTAAGAACCTGCAGCTGTTAATATTTGACACATACAGATTCATACACACACTCAAACTAACACCTCCTCTCCTCTGTTGTCTCCGTCTGTCCCGCCAAGTTGACTGCAACAGTCGTGTCCCTCAAGGAACAGCGGGGCCGTGTAGTCAGTTAATTGAGATAATTTCGTTGGTTCCGATGGTCTCTCTCTGTATTTCCCAGCCATGGAGGAGCTGGTGTCGGAACTCCGTCTCTTCCTGGAGCTGCTGGACCGGGAATATTTGAGCGCAGGCGTGCGGGAGAAGAAGCTACACATCTCCAACATCCTGCACAGGGTGCTGGCAGCCAAAGGTCAGTCGTGCCGCTCATTGCTCAGTGATCCAGTGACACCTTTCAGTGCTGCTGTATGCGTCCTGCTGGTCAAATGTTTGATAAGGTTATACAATACTGTGCAAATGCAAAGAGTGAGATTATAAATCTACAGGTTACTAAAGAAATAGTATGTTACTACCGGTCTTGACCAGGCTTAGGACCTTCATAACAAGGCATTTTGCATTATTCTCATCAGAACTTTAACATGTAGACCATTATATAGTAAATTGTAGAGAATTAGCCGTCATGCAAAACTTGCAGGCTGTGAGCAAGATGTATTTGGTAAATGCTACCAGGCAGCATCTTCTCACTGTCGAGCTTCTGTACGAAAGGTCTGCTTGGCTGCGGCCTGTGCACTGTGCAGCATCTAACAGCGCCCCCTGTCTTTCTTTCGTGGGATTGCAGAGCCCACCCTCAAGGCAGAGATTCACAGCAGCCTTCCGCCCCCCCCACAGATGCCCCTGCCTGAGATCCCGCACCCCTGGCTGGTGAGGCACTCTCACTGGACACCCTGTCACATACCAACACGTATGACACATAGCGTGTCATATGATATTGCGTTGCAGTGTGTGATATGCTATGTTGTCATATCTCGTTACATCACCCCAAACCGTGTCACATGACTGCAGATTCCATGGCATCCCATACTATGCTAAGTTACTTCTTCCGTACCCTACTTTTTCTGATGGTGGGCTTATTAGCTGTAATTACTAATGTCAATAGCTATAGCGGTATCTGTTTTCATGCCTGTCAATTTCCAGGAGCTTCATAATCACTTTGTGTCTGTCCCTCATATTTGACAGGAAACATACCTGCTTCTAAAAAAGACAGTTTTTCATATGTGAGGAAATGTCCGCCCTTTGGCCTGATCACTGGGGGCTTCAGGTAGGGCAGTAATGCAAAGCATTTTGAGATGATGTGGCGAAAATGCACCTTGCAAATAACACAGAAAATAAATGAATTGAATAAACTAAGAGCTTGAAAGATGGCCTTCACACTGAGCTGTCAAACATGGGATGTGGTGTGGTCACGTTTTTAAGCAAGGAGCTTCTATTCCATTAACTCCAGCTAACCCACAGAGCCTCTATCACCCAATATTTCAACAGTATTTATGCAGAATTCTTCGCGGAGCTCTAAGCTTTGCTCGTGTAGCAGCGGGGTCTCTTCTGATTGGAAAGATCCAGGGTGTTTCTTGGCTGCTGAAGCCTGGACCTCGGCTTCCTTTCCTGGAATGTAGGGTGGTAGGCCTCCTCTCTGCAATTACTAATCATTACATGGCAGAACAGACCTCTGGCACACTTTAGTCTAAGTTTTTATTTAGTCTTCAGTTACGTGACTCTTTGGGTCAAACTTGTGTTAGTCTGAGTCTCTGCGTTTAAGCGGTCAAGCTTTCCTCTAGGTTGTCTCACTGCCAGACCAGATCTGAGCCGGGCCTGGTGGAGAGGCCAGCTCTGGGAGGGGAGACTATGTGGGTGGGCGGAACAGGAAGCGGTCAAAAGTCGAGTCGAAAGTCTTGCAATAGGCCAGCGTGGGTCTACAGGCCTGCAAGATTATGCTGCGTCATGTGGCGCTGCTCTAAGAGGGCTGACTTTGCATCATGTGTCATCCCTGACACCACAAAACTTTATCCAAGAAACGTGTTAACAACATGAAGGACATGGTTACATTGAAGGAAGATGTTCCCAATATGAAAATAAGAGCAATTCTTTCTTTTTTTTTTAACATAAAGCCGTGAAAGCACAAAATGGGTTACTTTTCTGTCCATTCCTCAAGCCCCCGTCATCATATCAACCCAAAGGATCCCACAGGATCTGGTAATCAGAGAACAAAACTTTGTGTTAGCTCTCCACAGTTAGTCAATATCTCAGTGGAGTCGCACAGAACTTTTTTGAAGCCGATTCGCTTGCGTTATCCATTCGGAAAGAGTTCTGAAGCATTGGATAGTGGGACAGCCTCGTACCCATGGTGTGATAGAATTTCAAGTTGTGGCCAGAAGGAATTAAATTGGCTTTAGATTAAAGCGGTCGCCTTTCAAACCGTACTTAAAAATTCTTATGTCATGTTGAAATTGTTAACATTGAACAAGAGCGCTTGTCTGGCAAATTTACCAGGAGGAAGTGCCGTGTCCTCAATTTGACCCGGGATGCAGTCGTTTCGTGTGAACTTGCCACAACACAAGTCCAGGCATGGATCAGATTGTATCGGGACAGTGATTAATTGGCCCTTATCTCGAGGCTGATCCTTCCCAATGGGGATTGCACATGAGGAGCTGTTCCAGCTCAGGACCATTTACAAGCTCTGCAAGACCGCAGTGTCTGGATGGAATTAAGACCCTGGCAGCTGGCAGCAGATCCTTGATACTGCCTTGGTGGGTCACAGTCAGTGATGGAAGGTTCTGTGATGACTCCCCCTTCAGACCTGTCTTTTCTTGGCCCAGTGAAGCGGTGCTGCTAGGATTTTTTAAGGGGGTGTGCTGTTAACATCATGACACATTGCTTATGAGCAAAAGGCGTTTTTTGTGGCTTGATAAAAGGAGAGGTAATGCAGCCCTCTTAGCAGCTCAGTCTAAAATGCAAACGAATGAGAGGAAACAAAAGTCTTGGACACAGTTACTTTCTGTTTGTTCATCTGTCCATATCAGTTAAAGAACATTAAAACCCATGCATTTGATTTTTAGTTCTGTCTTTTATCTCCACGGGCATCCGGAGACACTGCCTGCTCCTCAGGTGTAGATGTACCAGCTGTGGTGTGTGTGACCCACAGTGCGAGGTGGACATGGTGCCTGTAGCCGTCATCACACGTAGCTTCCTGCTAACTTCACAGCAACGTGAGGAGTTCTTTGGTAGACGTTAAACAAAGAGGAGTTCGATTGATTAGACCTTGTTTGTTAGCCGTGGTCTTGAGGGGAAGTTGAGGAGTCTAGTCCTTCGATGGAAGATACAAACCGTGTGACATGCGGGCTGTTGTTGTTGGTCTTGTCATTGTGTTTTGGTGACGTATCTTGGTGAGTTCATGCATATCAGCAGTATGAGGATAAACCGAAGGGATGCTGGCCAGCCTCAAGGCTACAGAATTGATAGGAGCATGTCCAGGTATGGGTGTGGACCATCCAGTGTGTAGGCCATTCCAGGTACAGACCATCCCAAATGAAGACCGACCTTGTACAGTTCAGTGCTCATATTTCCTAACAGGTCGGTCAGGCCCATTTGCACTGAGCAGCACCGGAACTGTTGGAGGGCTTGTGGTGACCAGGCGTTGAGGCCAAAATGAGTTCCATGTGTGTTGATGTTGGCGGGTTTGCCACACACACACACAGACACACACACACACACACACACACACACAGACACCAGCACACACACCCCTGCCTATCCAGCTTGCTGACTAACCAGCCCATAACACAGAGGACTGAGTCAGACAGGCTCCATTTATGTTTCATTTCCTCCCTCCAGCCGCCCGCCAACGTGCTGCAGGAGCCAGTCGGAGCTGATTGCCTGTAGTTAACTTAAGGGTTCCTTCTCCGCTCCATATAGTGTGACTCTAATGTCACAGCCACATTGTCACCCTAACTAAGGAATTTCTGGTGTGACTCTGATGTCACAGCCAAACCCGTCACCCTAACTAAGGAATTTCTGGTGTGACTCTGATGTCACAGCCAAACCCGTCACCCTAACTAAGGAATTTCTGGTGTAACTCTGATGTCACAGCCAAACCCGTCACCCTCACTTAGGAATTTCTGGTGTGACTCTGATGTCACAGCCAAACCCGTCACCCTAACTAAGGAATTTCTGGTGTGACTCTGATGTCACAGCCAAACCCGTCACCCTCACTTACGAATTTCTGGTGTGACTCCGATGTCACAGCCAAACCCGTCACCCTCACTTAGGAATTTCTGGTGTGACTCCGATGTCACAGCCAAACCCGTCACCCTCACTTAGGAATTTCTGGTGTGACTCCGATGTC
>JABFEB020000016.1:15037886-15052811 GCA_019775895.2 Stomatorhinus ivindoensis | reverse complement strand
TAAATACTTAAATCGTCAAGCCAGGAGTGGAATTTCAGATCTGGTTCCCGAGCCTCAGGTTCTGAAGGAATTTCCCCTTGTAAAATCTAGATGCACTGATAAACCCTGGGTTCTGCTGCTGGAATGCCACCACTAACATGCTGAAGACTGGGAAATATTAAATGTGTGTCTGGGAAGTGAGTTTGAAGCGATAACAGGGTCGCTGCAGAAGGGGCTTGGGGAAGGGCAGCAGAGCCGATTTTGCAGCTGGCCTGAGATGGGTCTGGTGTCCTGGACCATGTGGGTTTGGAGAACATCATGGACTGGATGTCGAGAACCTGACCCTAATGCTTTGTCTGGGGTGTCCAGGAAGCATCCACAGGAGCCAGGCTGATTTGCTGACAGGGTGATGATTACTTCCCTATGCGTCTTCATATGCTCCAGATCCTGGAGCTCTGTAAGACTCACCTGAGTCTGGCACCAGAATGTAACAAAACAGCCATTGTTAAAGACCATCAACCTTCCAGATAACTTCCTCCTTTCTTTCGCGAACTGGCTGGCAATATACATTGAGAGCAAAGTTTATGTTAACAGCTCTAACAGCGTTCCAAACATGCAGCGAAGTTGACAGCATAAGTCTGCCGTGTAATGGCAATGGGCACTTGTTATTGGCAGCCTAATCAGCCAATCAGAAAACCCGGCGTTAACTGGGGGTCATTTCCAGTCATTATAATTACCTGAAAACGTAACTCCTGGTGCCAGAACAGTTAACAGTTTGGTTGCATTACAGTTCTTGTTACGTGAGATTAGTCTGCAGTGGCCACCAGTTCCCCGTTATATGTCCATCTGAGGAAATGGGCTATTATACGTTACAGAAATCACCTTGATTCATTACTTGATTGTGTTTGTTTCTCCACGTTGCACTTTAGGCTCTGGATTGTCGTTCGGATGGAATTCACACTTAATTTCAGCCACGCGGACTGATGCTAAACTGCAAAGTGTTTGTGGGAAGGCGGCTGACCAAAATTCATGCGCTCAGATGTGCTTAATGAGAGGATACAGGACTTTCTCTGCCACGCTGACAGCTGATGGAGATCTCATTGACCCTCCCGAACACTGAAACACAGATAAACGCTTTTTCACGGAGGCCCCAGGCTTCGGGGTCCGTCACCGCACCGCTGAGGTCACAGCACGCCTCCAGCTTGGGGCCGAGAAGCAGGATTCATTAATTTCCATCTTTCTGCTAAAGATAAGAAATAAAAGCCTCGTGGAGTGTACGTGCACATTGTGACGGCCTCATAAATCCTGGCGCGTGAACGCACGGCATTTGGTACGGGAACAGTTTTCCAGACAGAACGCGAACATACGTTGATGGCATGATAACTGACGTGGCCATCCAACATCACCTGGGAGAAAGTAGAAACAAACAAGATGGGAAGTGAGAAGGAACTGCCTTCATTGTTCGTTGTGCTTGCCTTGCCCAACCCGGTCCTCGGGGCCCCCCAGACAGTCCATGATTTAGGTCCCTAGGAAGCTGGGAGGGTCTCGGGGTCCCCGAGGACCGGGCTGGCAGATCACTGTGCCACACCATCTATTTTGCTGCTCTTAGACCTGTAGACTAGGGTGCTGGAAGCCTGTGTGTATGTGGCGGCAGGCCTGGGCTTCGGCGATGGGGGCGGCCGGTGATGGTTTTGCCAAGAGTTAGTTCATGAAGCCGTATCACTCTCAGGGGAAATGCGATAAGGCTTTGGGCTGCAGCCACAGCCTGAGCTGTGAATGCAGGACTGAGCTCGGGGTGTGGGGGGGGGGGGTGGGGGGGGTTAATGACATTTCTGGTGGAAAATCTTGGCAGGAGGTGGAAGCCAGCGCAGGAACGCAGGGTAATTAAGGACTGCCTGCCAGTGAGCATCCTTGCATCTTTCATCGGGGTATAATGAGTTTCTTGCCCTGGCTCAGTGACTCAGTTCTGGAAGTAGAACCAGCATCCCATCCTCCCTTCTTAAAATGGACCGGACGATCTGACTTAGCACTTCATCAACACTTTTTCATGGGCTACTTCACTGTCCTATGTTTTTTAACTGGTTGTATAACATAATACACATGTGCATTGCGTTTGTGTGTGCGTGTGACATGTGAAACTCGAAGCCCACCACACCTGATTTTGATATCTGTAGTTGTGTTCCTCTAATGATCATGCTGTAATGAAGAGAAACATTTTTTCCCGTCAGGTTTTATTTGTCACATACGCAATCATACACTGTAATTCTGTGCAGTGAGATGATTTTCTGCCTGCTTTCTGGAACGTGCTGAAGGAAATGTGCAATACAAAGGAAAATGTAATACTAAAAAAGAAAGTGAAATGAAATATAATGAAATAATAAAAATAACAGTCAAGATAAAACAAGTGCAGAATGTTTAGGGCAAAGCATTGCATTCAATGGATTGTGGAGATTTGAGAGTAGTGATTGTCTGCCTTGAATCCTGGTCCGGGGTTCTTTCCTTTACGTGTGTATTCCGTTGCCACGGTGACAGGGATGTCTCCATCACTGACTGCCGCACTCGTGCCAGCTCCCTAATGGTGGCCTTTGGGGGACTTCCCCCATGTTTCCACAGACGGGAAAAATGACACATAATGCCCATAAAGAAAATAAATGTGGAAGAGATGAGGACTTTCCGAGAGAGCGGGTGGCGGCTTGCTGGAGCCCGAGTGGGGTTTTACCGTCATGATGATAGTTTGCCCCTGTGCATTTAGGATGTCTAATGTCTCGGTTTACAAAAAACACCTGTAAGCACATCAGTTTCATAACCGGAAGAATTGTTACCTATTGGGATTTATGCAACACTGAGCTGTGTGGATGTGGGATTCAAATCCCAATCCCGGAAGGTATAAGGAATCAGTACTACGCACTGAGCCACCCTGAATTTTTACTTGTCCCTTGAAAATATCCAGCTGCGTACTTGCACAAGCTTTGTAAATCCGTTTGGCTAAAACCATCAGCCAAGGCACCAAACGTAAGCTCAGTCTATTAACTCGATAAGTTTGGTCCCAGATTGCAGATTGCAGGAGATGCTAAGCTAAAGCTGTTTATTTTTTCCTTCCGTCTGTGTAATAGCTCCCCAAGCTGGTACCTGGCAGCGAACCGTTAGCATAAGGCATGCTACCAAGCTCTTTGAGGATAATGGCAGCCAGAGTGATTAGCAAGTCGACTGTGTCCCCCGATGGTCACCCCTGATAGCCTGCCTGCGCTCAGGGACTCGGCTGACGCAGGCCTGCTCTCCGTCTGTGATGTGTGATTGGAAACAGTCACGTTGAATGTTCTCCGCGCTCCCCCGCTGAGATCGGCAGCGCCAGGGAGCTGCCCGCGGTTGACACTGCGCAGTCACAATACCATTAACAAAACCGAGCATTTGTACATTTCACTCATGTCCCTGCTTCTGTCAATATTTATACTTTTGACAGATGTTTAGTCTGCAGCAGCTTGTATAAGAATTTTAGCTTCTATCCATTAACCTAGTTGGATGCTGGGATCTAGGTTAAGTGCCTAACAGCTACAAGGCTGATACTGCAGATTTTTAGTGTCAGCAATGCTACAGTCAGTCCTGCATCAGAACGTGTAATCCACCATCATTTGGTCGCTCTTTAGAAACTGCGTCTTTGTTTCGACAGGGCAGTACTTCATGAATGTTAGCCTGATGTTACTGTTGATCTGTCCCCCAGCCTCCAGACAACAGGCCGCCTCCCCTGCCTAGCTCGTCCCTGCCGGAGGGGTACTATGAAGAGGCAGTCCCGCTTGGTCCAGGCAAGGCCCCTGAGTACATCACATCTCGTGAGTCTCCTGAATTGTCTTATCTCCCCCCACACTGACCTAATGGCCTAATGCCCACTGATTTGATTGGATTAAGTAACTGTTCTGTATAACCATGATTTCATCTGTCCATCTGAGAAGCAAGTGTCAGCCGGTGTGAATATCCGGAACCTTTCAGACTACGACTCGGATGCCATGAGCAGCTCATATGAGTCATATGATGAGGAGGAGGAGGACGGAAAGGGCCAGAAGATGAGGCATCAATGGCCATCAGAGGAGGCGTCCATGGACCTGGTGAAGGACGCACGCATCTGCGCCTTCCTGCTGCGCAAGAAGCGCTTCGGTCAATGGACCAAGCTTCTTTGTGTCATCAAGGACAACAGGCTCTTGGTATGTAGGACCAAATGGGGTAGAACATGGAAAACAGGGCATGCTGGGTACAGTGAAGTTTGATAGAAAGAACAGAGGAAAACAGGGCATGCTGGGTACAGTGAGGTATGATGGAAAGAACAGAGGAAAACAGGGCATGCTGGGTACAGTGAGGTATGATAGAAAGAACAGAGGAAAACAGGGCATGCTGGGTACAGTGAGGTATGATAGAAAGAACAGAGGAAAATAGGGCATGCTGGGTACAGTGAGGGTCCTGACAGGAGACTGCTGGGCGCCTGAGCAACATGGCTTAGCTTAGAGCAACATGTTTATCTTTATGAAGCTGCAGGATTGATAGTTACTTTGGATAAAAAAATGAGCAAACCATCAATATAGACTGCTTGATTACAGAAATGGTGACAAAACCAGACATTCGCTCATAGAGAACCATATAAACACCTGAGTGAGCTTCTTCTGCCTCAGAAGATCTATGCTCACTGAGGGCTATCTGTGTAACAGAGGCTCATATCAGGCTGCCATGTTAATGTGCATCTTCAGCCCCAATAGTCCTGTCTGTGGTGCACAGTTCTGCCTCGTAATTCTTCGTCTGACTCTGCCTCTGTACCACACTTTCCTGATAGTGCTACAAGTCTTCAAAGGACCAGGTCCCACAAATGGATCTTCTGTTGGCTGAATGCAGCATCACCCATGTCCCGAAAGACGGCAAGAAGAAGAAGCACGAGCTGAAGATTGTCCACCAGGGGGCGGATGCCCTGGTTCTGGCTGTACAGAGCAAGGAGCAGGCAGAGCAGTGGCTCAAGGTATAGCTGTGTGTGTGTGGATTATGTTTATATTGCATTGTGGGGACCAAATGTATCCCACAATGTGATAAAAAAATTTCAGGTTCCCACAAAGATCTGTGATTGTAATCATAAAAATAAAAATGTCATAATTCTCATATTTTGTTGGCGATTTAGCTAAACCAGGGTTAGGGCAGCGTAGGGATTACAGTCATGATGTAGGGATTAGAGTTTACTACATGTAAATGAATGGAGAGTCCCCACAAAGATATAATTACAAACCTGCATGTGTGTGTAAAGATTACATCCAGTTGTTGACATAAAACATACACTTAAGCCTGCTGTTTAGTTCTTTGAATATAACCATCTAGCGACATCAAACGGAAAGCAGTGATTTTACTGACGTTGTTTGGCTGATATTATGTCAGGGTCACACGGTTATTTGGAACAGGTGCCCAAACCTCTCATATCAGCTAGGATGTTTAGTTTGAACTGTTTTCAGACCGCCTTCTAAAAACGTACCCTAAAACTTCAAAAAGAAAAACATCACAGAGGGTTCTGTCCGCCTGACACCCAGCTCGGTTCCGCTTTTTTCTCGTTTTTGTTTCCATGAGACGTGTACCTCTGACATACTGAATTACTCTTTGAAAAATTGAAGGACTGGTGTTGAGGTTAGAGCTCAAAGGAAAATCACCTCCCTCTAGAGATTTCCGTCGAGATTTTGTTTATATTTCGAACCTATTGTGTGCTATTTTAAGGTTTGTTCCCTGTTAGGTTTCATTCTTCGCAGCAGTGCCAGTGAAATTCCCTATGCTGCAATTCTGAGCGCCTTTACACACCGCCTGGATCTATACCGCTCCATCAAAAACCTTTGCGTTGCACGTAGATGGGTCTCCAAGGAGCCCGTGAAAACGTGGTCCTCTGAGATTCCACACACAGGTGCCATCAGAAAAACGTAGCGTTGATCGTGTTTGCCTTCGGAAACGCACATGTTTATGTTAGGGATTCTGTGTAGTCTTCATTTATACTGTTACTCTGCTGTGATGGTCTATTGATTGATCAGTTGGGGGGGGGGTGCATACCCAGATTTGGGGTTACCTGCAAGTTGCACAATCTGTAAAAACATGCTGGCAGTAGAGGTGGAAAGCTCAGGTCCAGAAAGTACAAGTCCAGACCAAGATCTTGTTTCAGCCGACCAGTTGAGTATAAAGAATCACAGTCACAGATTAATCAGTTGGTTGGTTGAAACAAAACCTCGGTGTGGATTTGTACTCTCCAGACCTGAACTTTCCACCTGAACACAAAGAGAGGGATCAACAGTGATGGTCCATCAGCATCAAGGCTGGCAGGAACGCCTTGCATATTCAGTCAGGTGTTTGCTTACTGAGAACACATTGAAACAATAAGTGGTAGTGTGGGATAAACACATGCCTTTTCTTGTACAGAACAACACTCCGCAATCAGGGCAGCCAATTACTGTTCAGTTGGCTCCAGTTTTACTGGGGTACACTTCATAGCACATGTGTTTCCAGCGTACAATTAAATGTACAGCAAGAATATGCTTCCAAGCAAGCGCCGAATACAGTGCAGGCCTTGGGGTACTGCAGTGCGTCATTAGGCTAAAAGATTAGAGGGCGTCTGGATGTGGCTGCTAAGGCAACAACAGAGTTCTTTTCCATACCCCTTTTTTAAGCCGGAGGCATGCTGCATAGATCGGGATCATTCTCGCATTAGACATATGGGAGTGTTGAGCTTATGATGGAATATTTCTCTGAACTCTCTGAATTGGTTTGACTGGAGCACTGTGTGTATGAACAGGGAACCCAGCATCCATTGCTGTGCTGCTGTGCTGCATGCTCTGCAATAATATAAAAGACAGCAACATTACAAGAAGTGTTTTTGAGACCGTTATAATAATGACTTCTCCTGTTTACATCTCCAGCCCATTTTTCCTTTGTGTCTCTGCCGCGTTCTCACCACTCTGTGTTCTCTCCTTCTCTCCTCCTCCCATGCTCCTTTCGGTTTTCTTCCACCCTCCATCTAGGCCTGGCCTCCTTCCTCTACCTGGGACGGGTGGGACGGAGGCCCTCGTTTCCTTCTCTCCCTCTTCCTCTTCCTCTTCCTCTCGCTCTTCGTGGGTCCGGCTCCGGGGGCTTGGCGTGCTGGCCCAGTGAGACCCCCCGTGACCTCGGGAGACGTTGTGCTGAGCGGACACCATTACCTGTGCTGGTGCTGTGTTGCCTGTGTGACATAATCTGTAATTCCCAGTCCGTGGGATCCCTGAATGATTATAACCCACATCACTGCTTTGCAGTCAGGGCTTAGGTACATTGTACAGTAGGTTGCAGGTTTTTACAGTGCATTTCAGCTTGCAGCTGGAGCAGTGTGTTTCAGTACCAGGTAATCCCAGTTACAAAGATCAGTGAAAATGTTCTTGGTGTGATAGTACCAAACCTGTCAGGCTTGTCGGTCCATTCAAGCAATTTCCATCCTTTCTCTGATCTCGAGTGGGAACTTCTCAAATAAATATAGCTGAATTGGCACCTAAGTCAGCTTAAAATGAGTTTAAGTAGGAATCAGCCTCATTGTTTCATATTTACATTTATATATTTAGCAGATACATTTGTCCAAAGCGGCGTACAAGTGAGGCATTTAACATTTATGCTGTCAAGGAATCGACTAGGCATAGGTGCAGCTAGGTTGTGCATCCAATAAACACCCACGTACAAGCGTAAGTGGTATCGCAGCAAGAGCTGCACAACAACTGCACAACTGCAGAACAACTTATAGCAAAGCAAGAACTTAATAGGACTATTCAAGGGTCAACAGTGCAACATAAGAGCATTCAAGGAACATAAAGAGGCATCGGGTTAGTAAAGGAATTCCTGGAACAGATGGTTGTTGAGGCGTTTCTTGAGGGTCCATGTGTGGATTCTGCTCAGAGCAACGTCAAAGAACCATGTTTGTGGCTTTAATTGCCATTATCTGTGTGCTCTGGTAAAGTCACTTTGGGTTATGCCTTATCACATCTATGCATGGTTCAGCCAGACGTTTTCATGAATCTGTGTTGTCTTGTGACTCCTGGGATTTGAACCTACAGCTTTTTGTACCAAGGCGACTTGCATTCTTGACTTTCCAGTCCCTAATCTGCCACTCAACCAAGGGCTCCTCTGAGAAGGCTGTACTCCAAAAGTAACTTTTATGATGAGGATAAATTCACGAGATCAATAGTGAGGACACTTAGAGAGTGGAGGAGGTGGGGTTTCATGTGAATGAGGACAGATCCACAAACTGGCTGAGCACTGGTACATACCAGGCCTGGCTATGATGTCAGCCAAACCACAGGCCCAGTGGCTGTAATTTCCTTGCAAGGTCTATTAGTTTCAGCATCAATATGAGCCAAAACCAACTGGCAGCTTTTACTGACAACGCTGAGAAGGCCTCCGCAGCCCTGTAGTTTGCTGGTGGCTCTGCTCTGAGATGTGCCCAAGACTTTGAAGAATGCGCATTTGTCCCTTGCTGACCTCTTGTGACATAGCTGGCCTTGATGACTGTCAGGTTTTTGGAAGGATCTGAACTTCTAATCCTGGGCTCTAGGTTCAACGTCTCAGTTCTGCGCCAGTCAAGCTCGCCTGTGCCCCACCCACAGAACGTGGCAGAGTCATTCATTTGCGATGATTAGCCGTTGCGCTCCCATGAGACTGCTACTAATATAGCCCGCTGTGCAGGCTGTGCGTAATCCTTTGGCCAGCGATGGCGTGGCTTCTTAAAGTGGTGCTGAATGCCATCACAGTATGGATGCGAAAGTGGTAGTGTGTGATTCTACTGGATGGAGGTCCGGGTCTTTGTGCTGGGCAGCTAGTTGTTCCTTTTGGCCCAGATCCCTCCTGCACTTGCATCATGAGCTACATCGGTTCTCAAGATGACTTTGTGAAAACCGGGACACCTTGCTGTTAGTGGACTAGGGGCTTCAGGCCCCGTGATAACACTGGTTTTCTGTGCTCAAGGTTATGAAGGAAGTGTGCAGCAATGGAGCCATTGATTGTGATGGGCTGGGATCCGGCTCCCCGGTCCACAAAGCTGAGCTAGAAAAGGCAAGTACTGCGTCCTCGGCTGAAACCCAAGATCCGCTGCAATGTGAAGTTTAGAAACCACACCGACCAGCGGCCTGACTATTAAAATATCAGTTTATAAGATTTCAAATACTGCTTTATTACTAAAAATTTGTACAGGATATTGACCACTAGATTGATGTCTGTAGTAAAACTGCAAATTTTAACAGAAAGTAATACTTTTAAAATATCCAGTGACATCCCAGAAATGAATAATTTTCAGATTCCAAACCTGTTGGTTCATAATTACTTTTTACAGTTCCTGTGCCGTCTACCTTTGTATGTGTGTGTCCAGCAAAAATCCCAGCATTAACTTGTACGATGTTTTTTAGGCTCTTGCAGTGTTCATTTGAAACCAGTTGCACTAATGAAAACTGCCGGTGTTAATTCAACACTGGGTGTTTTACTCTGTAAACACAAGGACGGTGTTGTAATTCTTGAGATCTGGCTCCTCTTGTAGAAGCTATCCTGTGAGAAACCCAGCTCTGATGGCGAGTGGAACCATGAAAATGGAACGACAGACACCAAAGAGCAAGGTAATTCCTGTAGTACGAGACTGTGAGCAGGGTGTGGCATGGAGAACCATAAGAGATAGTGATGAGAGTAAGCTGTCCTCAGATCCTCAAAGATTATTCTTATGGTTAAGCAGCGTGCGTGAAACCTGTCAATGGAGTTACAGGACTGATAGTTTGGTCATGCATTGAACATCTGGAATACAAAGCACTGACTCCCTTACATAGCTTATTTGATTCCACTTCCTGTTGCTTCAAGACAAATATCAATACCAGTATAAAATACTAGTGTACTTCCTGATGTCAGTAGCTCCCAGTGTTTGACATGTGGATGTCTAGAGTACCACTTTCTGATAACATGGCTGAATCCTCTTGTAGAATTTGGGACAGCTTCAAGTTAAAAAAAAAAAAAAAGTTATTTTTTTGTTGAAGGAGTGCCAGAATCAAACAAAGAGTATCCACACATGACCCTCACTGAAAAGTCAGGGGATTTCATTAGAATTTATTTGCCCGAGGGGCGGTCCTTTGTGGGGATTAGAGTTTAGTTTAACAGGCTGAAAGTGCTGTCCTCAGCATTCAGGAATCCAGAGCCCTTACTCTTATCTAGATGGCCTGTTCTGTAATCGCTGTGTCGTAAATTTCACAGCTAAACCATGGGTCGCTAAACCAAAAATACTGCATTTATCCACTTTGAATGGTGTTTTATACTTTTCTTCAGTTACCTGAAAATACTGGTTTATCACTTGGAAAGGTAGATCTGTGGTTTCGAGTAAACAAAACAGTTGAGCTAGTTGGATAGGGTTTGCCTGGATTATTTGTTGTTTGGAGTATTCAGATATTCAAGTATTTCGACTTTCCCACAGACATACCATGTCTGTTAGAGCTGGGCTGATAATTATAGTGTTTGAGAAGATTTTTTATCCCCATGTGTAAAGACTGAGATTCCAGAGAGTCTGGTAGCACTTTTCCATCACCGATGGCGGATCTCTTATCTCCACTCTGCACCACATGCGCCTGCCTTCCAGACCTGCATGCCACCAGCAAACCAGTCCAAAACTGTGGGCCTGGACTTGCTCAGAAGTATGCCTGCTGATCCCCCCTCTTGGATGGGATAATTCTCTGATTATAGACATACTTTCCATTGCTGGTAACTCCAATTTGTTGGATTTAAATTAGCAAGATCATGCGTTTTCCCCTTACAGATCAAGTATTTTTACATATGTGGGTCTGGTTTCTTCTTTATTACTGGACAGTGCGGCATCAGAAATGGGAGGAGGATGTAGGAACGGCTGCAGATTCGCTCATTAAGGCGACAGCAGGCGTGTCCTGTTTGCTTAATCCTGTCAGGATGTCGAGTCCTGGAAGCCACCCGCCAGGCATCAATCATGTGTTGACACAGCTCCATATGTTGTCCTGAAGCTTCCATAGCATCTCCCTCTGTTTCAGAAGCCAGAGACCTCTGATTATAGCTGTATGCATGTCGTATACATCAGTAAAGCATACAAGCTAAAGAAAGTCCTTTGGTCTCATTTGATATGTGCGGCAAACACAAGACCCAGGGCAAGACTCCATGCTTTTTACTGGTATCGGTGTGAGGTAGCAGAGGTGGCTGATTTAACGACTAAAGGCAGCACTCACTGAATTCTGTGTTGATCCTGCCACCCCATTGGCCCACCGCTCACCCAAAGGCCCGTCTGTAGCGTCAGTGCTGTCCAGGAGATCCTCTCCTTATCAATGACTGCTACAGAATCTGAATGATGGTGCAACCGGATCAGCATTACTGCTCTGTCTTCGGGAGGTAGCGGCTTCACTCTTTTGTTGGGAATGACGTGGATCTACGCAAGTCCCAAGGTTTACGCAAGTCCCACTTAGGGGGGTGGCACACGGCGCAGAAGGCTAGGCTGATGTACCCATGATCGGAAGGTTGCTAGTTCAAATGCTGTGGTCGGCAGCTTGGGGTCAGATCACAGAGCACCCTAGGAGCGGTTTAGTGTGGGCCATTGCTCTGTGGCCCAACAGTCAGCCATCACCCTGCTGGCCACAGGACTTGAACCAACAACCTTCTGAGCAGGGACACAGAGTCCTAACCTGCTGAACCACACACCACCCTGGTTGTCTTCTGTCCTTCACATGCTCCTGTCTCACACGTCAGCTAAAGGGAAGAAGAATGCCAAGGTGGATCAAAAGGGTGCCGTGGGCAAGGTGACAGGGAAGAAGATCACCAAGATCATTAGCCTGGGGAAGAAGAAGCCGTCAACCGACGAGCAGACCTCCTCAGCAGAAGAAGATGTCCCCACCTGTGGTAGGAGGCCTTGGGAGAGTCTGAGGAGGGTGTGTAGTCCCAACCCAGTTTTTGGGGAACCCCCAGATAGTCCATGTACCGGGACATAGGAAGGAGCAAAAATATGGACTATCTGGGGGTCCTGCAAGGGCCAGGTTGGGATACACTGGTCCACCACTGCCTCACCTTTTATTGTGATTATTCACATGAACACTTGCTCTCCACTTGGTACACAATAACTGCTCTGTTCGATCTGGGAGTCTCGCCGTCAGCCATTTATTGCACCCAGTGGTCCAGATAAATCGTGTAAGTGGCTGATTTCCCTGGTGACTAACAGGTTATCTGAACGTCCTGTCCAACAACCGCTGGCGCGAGCGCTGGTGCCGGCTGAAGGACAACCAGCTGCTTCTGCACAAGGACCGGGCCGACCTGAAGAGCCACATGGCTTCGCTGCCGCTGCGGGGCTGTGAGGTCATCCCCGGGCTGGACTCCAAGCACCCCTTCGCCTTCCGACTGCTGCGCAATGGTCAGGAGGTGGCTGTGCTGGAGGTAGGTACCCGGGGACCTTGCTCTGATCTGAAACCCCTAGACCAGCAACTAGTAGTTCTGTCTCTGACTGGGAAAGCCTGGTCATACCGCATAGGCCACAATCCTCCATGGGTTGAAAAAATACACTGCAGACATTTCAGTTGTGTCATAATGGTTATTCTTCTCCGCCTATGTCAGAGCGATTTATGTCCTCTAGCCGCACTGATCTCCCCTCTCCACTCGGCGCCAAATGACTGCACCTCGCCGACGGACTCTCGAGTGCCGTCTCACCACTGGTTGAGATGTGGCGGTTAGGATACGTGCAGTAGGATTATGGGATGGGCGTGAGCCACAGTGCTGAATGTACCCGCGACGAGGCAGATGTCCACCCCTAGGATGGGTAATGACAGTGGGGCTTCTCCCCTTGGTGCCGACTTGTAGCACAGCTCACTCAAATTATGTGGTTTCTGTGGCCTCCATTGAAGTGGAGTTTGTTTTTCTGTCTTTCTCAGTTTTCCTCTGTTCTCTCTCACTCTGTCCTTTAAACCTCTTTCTCTCTGTGTCCTGTTTCATACTCTGGTTTCACTCTTCTTAACTTTTACTCAACCCCACTTTTAGCACACTAAATGCTTTTGTCTTGCAGTCTTTTGGCTGTTTTCGTTTCTCCATTTTTCCTCATTTCTTCCCCTATTTCCTCCTTCTCCTTCCCTCCCTTCCAAACTTCTCTATATTTGCCCCCCACCCTACAGACCCCCGTCACGCCCTCTTATTTATATGTGTATAGTTTATGTCGTATTGGCCTGATATGTACCAGATGCCGCACATTCTCTGTCGATGTTCATGTGTTTATTTTACACTGTTAGCTTCCTTTATTTTTATGTATGATGAATATCCATCCATCCATCCATCCATCCATCCATTCTCAGTCGCCACTTCTCCCAATCAGGGTTGGGAGTTTGCTCCAGAGTCTATCCCTGAAACTATGGGTGCAAAGCAGGGAGCAACCCAAACTCGAACCCGGCTCCCAGAGATGCAAGGCAAAATCGCGAAGCCCTGCACCACTGTATATTTTATATGTATATGTTGTATTGTATCTACTGGGTTATGTTCTCATTATTTTTCTCATTACTTTGTAGCCTTTACAGCAGTGAACAAAGGAAGAATTCCATTGTGTAGACACGGCATTAGATTGCTAGAATGTTGAATTTATACCCGCCCCTCCCTTCTCGTTTCTTAGGCATCGTCCTCTGAGAACATGGGCCGCTGGCTGGGTGTCCTTCTGGCTGAGACCGGCTCCACGACGGATCCTGCTGCCCTGCATTATGACTACATCGATGTGGAAACCACCGCCAACGTCATCCAGTTGGCCAAGCAGTCATTCTGGTGAGCTCTCAGATCCCCCTGGCGTGGGCCTGGGGGCGCGAGGGGAGGGAATTAGACAACCTCACCAGACAGCAGATGATTGACTTATACACAAATCCTGCTCTTTACTCTTTACCCTTTTCTACATCTGTCTCACTGCAAGAGGTGAATTTAACCTATTAATGAAAATCCAACGAAACACCACTTATACACTCAGCGTAGCAAATTCATTCAAATGAAAAGAAGTAATGTTTTGACACTGCTAGAGATTTCTGGGTATAGCAGCTCTTGTTTAGCCAGCCCATGATGTTTACAGGCTCTAGGCCAGACCTCATCAATGAATTAATTATGCTTTATAGAGCAAGTGACTCTCTCTGTCTGCATTTGGGGAAAAAAGTAAAACCACTTCAGATAAATTGTGGAAGAGTCAGCAGAGCCTTTACGTTTATAGAAGTATGGCTTGTTTTTTACAGTGAAGGTTAATGCATATTTAGTGACTTACATTGATATTTTGGAATGAAAATCCCACATGCACTTCTTAAATGAGTCAAGTAGACCTGCTCTATACTTGTTGCATTAGGATACAGAAGGTCAGTAGACCTGCTCTATACTTGTTCCGTTGAGGATACAGAAGGTCAGTAGACCTGCTCTATACTTGTTCCATTAGGATACAGAAGTTCAGTAGACCTGCTCTGTACTTGTTCCTTTGGGATACAGAAACTCAGTAGACCTGCTTTATACTTGTTCCTTTGAGGATACAGAAGGTCAGTAGACCTGCTCTATACTTGTTCCTTTGAGGATACAGAAGGTCAGTAGACCTGCTCTATACTTGTTCCATTGGGATACAGAAGCTCAGTAGACCTGCTCTATACTTGTTCCTTTGGGATACAGAAAGTTAGTAGACCTGCTTTATACTTGTTCCTTTGAGGATACAGAAGCTCAGTAGACCTGCTCTATCCTTGTTCCTTTGAGGATACAGAAGCTCAGTAGACCTCCTCTGTACTTGTTCCTTTGAGGATACAGAAGGTCAGTAGACCTGCTTTACACTTGCTCCTTTGGGATACAGAAGCTCAGTAGACCTGCTCTATACTTGTTCCTTTGAGGATACAGAAGCTCAGTAGACCTGCTCTATACTTGTTCCTTTGAGGATACAGAAGCTCAGTAGACCTGCTCTAT
>JABFEB020000016.1:15003329-15021020 GCA_019775895.2 Stomatorhinus ivindoensis | reverse complement strand
GGGCGTTTCAACAAGACAAGGACCTGCACTCCACTGCCTTATCACAAATAATGCTTTATTCACCCAGCAATCCAAAGCACTTCAAGATGAATTGCTGAAATGACTATCGACACGATGTTACATATCACATGTTTTCTAATGAATTTTTGAATTAATTTCATATCTAGGCTTGCATGAAGTTCAGTCACAATTGACCCATATTGTTACCTCTAACACTACTATGGCATAAGCTAATTCTAAAATAAGACAATGAGACAAAGCCAAAATGATAAGCATTATGTCAACACATTTTATATTTTTACATTCATATATTTTTAAATAATAAAATGTAAAAATGTGAGTCTGGGAGTCAGCATTTCAAAAAATGTGACAGGATAATTCTATATCTAAAAACACTAAACATGTCTAATAAGTAAGATTTCCAAAATGCCACACACAAAAAGTTACTCTAAAACTATGAATATGGCTTATAATTGGTGGTTAGGGTTCAACTCAGATCAGGTTTTAAATTGTACCGGAGGTTAGTGAAGAGTTAGGGCTTTGGCCCTGAATGGCGCACACATCAAACAGGATGGGTTTTACCTCTTGAACTTGTAGAGGACGAAGCTTCCGGTGCTGATCAGGCAGATGATGAGGAAGACCATTAGTGCCCAGATTCCAGGGCTGGCTACGCCGCCCCCAGATCCTGTGACACAAACAGCCCAGGTGCAGTCAGGGAGTCTGCAGTGACGGGCAGGAAAATCAGCAACCCCCCCCAAACACTGTGTTCGATCTTAGCCAAATGTCCGAGAAAAACACAGACACACTCAAAGGTCAATTTACACATCTGTACATGGGAAATCACACACACACACCCTAATCAAAGAAATGACACCCCTAACCTTAACCAAACATAACATGAGACTTTTGGCATTTTCAGGTTTTTGATTGCAGTCACAGATTTCTATAAAAATGAGTTTCCCTTTGTGGGACTGAAAAGACGGTCCCCACAACGTAAAAAAAAACAGTTATTTACCACAATTACCACAAAACAAAATATATAATCCACAGACACGGACACAAAGTGATTTTCTGCAATTGCTGATGAAACTGACAGTTAGATGAAGGTATCTCTGCAGTCAAGAAAACGTTCTTTCCAAGAAACAGTTGAGAAAGAAAACAGAAAACATGAAGAAATATACCTTATTAACCTAAAAGAGTTTCACTATAAATTAAATATTTCTAATAGCACATGCTGTTGGTGATCGACAAGATCAAATTTTCAATAACAAGTTCACGCTTAGATGGAGGAAGCTGCTCCTGACAAGAGGTCAGAGTGAATCCAGGGGAAAACAGAGTAAAATAAGAGCATTCGGAGCACGCAGCTGGGTCTGCTGACCAGTCTGCACTACATTTCCTGAAAAAAACGGCAATAACATTTCAGTCCTGCTTCAAAATAATGGCATACAGTACAAGAACGCAAAATTTGAAAACATCCCATTTTTAAAAGTGACTGGAAGTTTATGAGAACAATCTGTTCTGTTGAGTGTTCATATATGTTTTGCAGAAAAGGTAGGGTATGTTTATGATCTGAAGAATTTCAATATGAAATCATGTTGTTCAAAACTATACAACCCCCAGAGCATCATGGGACACAAATAAACATGTTCGCTTAACTGGGAGGACAGAGCAGGATCCTTCAGCAGGGTAATCCTGCACCCTATCTAATCTCTCCTTAGCATCTGAAGTCTGTAACGTGGCCAGTTACCTGCATGTGGCTCTGCGAGGCTCACCAGCACTCCCAGGCCCCCCCTGACGATGAAGCTGACGTTGTTCGCAGTGAAGGCCTGTTTGATGGATGGGATCTGCTGGGAGACACAGGATTCTCTGCTAGTCAAAGGCATTGAGGGCTGACAGGACTAAAGCACTTGCAAGTAAATAATCTTTAAAGCACGATTATTTTGAAGTGTGTGGTTTCTTATTGGGGGTGGTGCAGTGGTTAGCACTGTTGCCTCACACCTCTGGGTCCTGGGTTCGAGTCCCTGCCTTGGTTCCATGTGTGTGGAGTTTGCATGTTCTCCCTGTGTCGTTGTGGGGTTTCCTCCAGGTACTCCAGTTTCCCCCCACAGTCCAAAGACACGCTGAGGCTGATTGGAGTTGCTAAATTGCCCGTAGGTGTGCCTGTGTGTGTGAATGGTGTGTGGGTGTGCCCTGCGATGGGCTGGCCCCCCGTCCAGGGTTGTTCCCTGCCTTGTGCCCATTGCTTCCGGGTGGGCTCCGGACCCCCCGCGACCCAGTAGTATAAGCAGGTATAGAAAATGGATGGATGGTTTCTTATCAGGCATTTCTCATTCATTTCAGTTGACCTACCTTGTATAATATACTAACAAACTAGTTAAAAGCAGCTATTGAGAGGAAGCAGATAGTGTTGTAATTAAAAATGCCAGTGTGGGTAATCAGGTCGCTGCCTATCTGCCTGTGTGAGTGCTCCTCCACATTCCTTTTTATTCTGAGAAGATCCACTTGTACATGCTGACTGTAATACTGACAGCCATCTTGAATGGCATGTTAAACTGCAGAGGATTATGGGTACTGGTGTCCCATTATAAAGAATGGCGTTTTAAAATGTATGAAATCATGTGCAAGTAAGTCCAACTCAACGGAGCTTTATCTTCTGTCACTGATACTTCCTTTGTGTGCATAATGCGTACCAAGCAGAGCCCATTGAACAAAAAGAAAGAATCTGACTAAGTTTGCTGCATGATGCAATAACGCTAATAGCTCACAGTCGCAGTGCAGTCTGTGGGGATGTCACACTCCGACTCTTCATATTCTAAACTTAGTAGAGTAGTAATACATTTCTACTCTAAATTGTTGTCTTGGCTTTTACTTTAAGAAAAACTATGCATATTCATGCATGAAATGATGGATCTGCTGATATTAATATGAACATATATAAAGATTTACTGTATAGAAAACATCACCGAGTTATTCAGTCTAGCAAGTTTTAACGTGACGCAGGAAAAAATGCGATGTGGAAATGCAGAAGCCTTTTCCATCAAACTCGGCACAGCTGCTATGAATACTTTGTGTATACAGAGCCTGGGAAAAGGTTTTCGGTGCAGCTTGAGCAATATTCAATCTAAATGAGCCAATAGTTTGCAAGACCTTTGAGAATCATTTACTACTGGAAGCAGATATACAGTATTCTAGGGCACTTCCCATAGAGCAATGCTGGCTTCACAGGCAAGTGGGAAAATCTAATGATTAAAGTTTGCTTCCTGAACCTGAAGGGCATCATGCGTCCCCTAGTGGCCAGGCTGATAAACAACAATAGATACTGACATCCCCCTGGTTGCATCTCCAGGACACACTTCTCCTCTCATCACTGATGCAGTGGATCTCATGTCTTTCGGGGGTGTTTTTTGCCTGGTTTCAGGCTCTCTTGACCACCCTGGAGTGCAGTGAGCGGTCACTGCAGTGTCATCACTGCGTAGCGCTGTTCGGTGATATACCTTGTTTTGGAGCACACTTCTCTCAGCTGGTTTGGCCTCTGCTGGCAGAACATAGAGGTCTGCAGTCGTCGGCAGGCCCGGCTTCACCATGGTAACCAGCAGCTCTTGGGGAACACCTGTAATCTGAACATAAAAGGCACCATGTACCCACAACTTGAGCATGCATTTTATCCAATATATTCTACAGTGAGAAGACCATCCGCTACACGAGACAAGACAACGTACCCTGGACAGGATCTTGGTAACAACCTTTCCAACATCTTCTCTCCATTCTGGAATGTTGGGGTTGAAGTGGTCGAGGTTCCTGCTGAAGCTAAGAGGGATTACCTGGAACTGTTCTAGAACACAACACCACTGGTGGTCAGTGAAACCTACTCCATAACCCAGGGCTCTGTGCTCTCCGGTGTGATGGCCAAACGTCACTGAATACCATGCCACACACTTAGAGAACAGAAATTTCCGCTACGGTTTCACAGATTTTAAATCGCCGATGAAACAGGGCCATCGATCACTGGGATAAGGTAAGCTGAGTTTTACTCTAGGACAATGTTTCCCAATCCAGTCCTTGGGGACCCGCATACAGTCCAAGATTTTGCTCCCTCCCAGCTCCTGACAAGGAGAAAAATTTGGACTGCCTGATAGGGAACTAGGGGGAGCAAAAAGATGGACTGACAGTAGGTCTCTGAGGATCTGTTAGATGGATAAAGTAAGCCTATCAAAATGGAAGGATTACTATTCGGAGTGAAATTGATGTGTATTTGAAACAAATTGAGAAGCTACTTCTTACCGAAGACGCGGACACGCTTTGTGTCCTGGACCATGGAGCGCCCGTTGGAGGCCTGGACAGTGACGGACACCTCCCCAGTCTCCGGGAACCTCATGATAATGCTGTTCTCCAGAGAAAGGATGGGCTGTCAAGGAGGCAAAGAGGGAGCCGATTAATCACAAGAGACTCCGACAGACCTGAGTCATTAGCACAGATATCAGAAAATTGACGGCAGACAGGAAGGACATGCCAGACCGATTACCAGCGACACAGACACACCAGGTTAACTGCCACAGGCGCAGAGGCCGTGTTTCATCACTGATCTTCTGTCATCCTTCTTAATATTCAGCAGATTTCCGGTTCAAATACAGTGCACATACATTTTTGTGATGTCTTCACTGAGAATTGTATTTTTTTATGGAGGCAACATAAGAGACAGAGCAGAAAGGACACTTAAAGATAATATCAGACTGAAGGGTAAAAGGTGCATGATCAGTAATCCCAATAATAATAAAGTATAGTCATTAACTGGGGAAATAAGCCACTAAGGTTCAACCCTATTTCCAAAAAAGCTGGAGCACACACAAAAAACCCATATTTAATGGAAAATAGATCAAAGACGACGTATCGAATTCAATATTCGTTTATATAATTTGCAAATCATTGTGTTCTGTATTTATTTACATTTTATAAAACATCCCAACTCTTTTGGAAAGGGGGTTGTACAATGAATAGGTATAGTGTTGCTTCCTTGACAAGCAAGGCTTCTAGACTCTAAACCAGGGGTGGGTAATCTTATCCGCAAATGGCACGATCTAATCTGCAAAGTCATGAGTTTTTGGGATAACCTGTAGGTCATCTGTTCAAACCCAGGTGTGAGGACTTTTCAGCCAATCAGTCCTCTAATTAGTGACCTAATTAGGGAGTTGCAGCAAAAACCTGCAAACATACCGGCCCTTTGCGGATACGATTGCTCACCCCTGCTCAAAACAGTGGAGGATGCTAGTAAAATCTTGTCTGTGGTGCCTCTGCTGGCCGTTAACCGTAATGCGACGAAGCCGACTTACAGAGAACCATGTGGTCACAGTGAGTAACTAGGCTGTGGCTGGTGAGAGACACACCCCTAAGGGAACTGCGATTAAATTGGGTGTCATACAACAAGGGGGAAGAATTATATTGATTAGGGTGGATTTTCCTGAAATGGGAATGCTGCAGGATAAGTCCTACACACAGCTATCACTCCCAGCGGTTAATCTTCATCCGTAAAACGATCTATATACTGTGAATTTCTGCCACGAACAACCCAGCAAAGGCATCTCCTCTGGATATATGTACTGTATATATACACATTAACTTATGTTTAGTGGACACTTTTATTATGGTATATACAATTGAGGAATGTTAATGGGGGTTAATGGCCTTTGTCAAGACCCCAAAGACGAAATCTCTTGGCTGACACTGGGATTTGAACTCGCAACCTTCTGATCAGAAGAAGTGTGTTGCAACCTATGGAGTCACACCCCCCCCCGTTGCCATATTTAATGCTATTTCTTACTATGCTGAACTTCAACTCTCTAGAAACAATAAAAAAAATGCAGACTAAGGACTTTGAATAAGGTAAATCTACCTGGATGTCATGCACAGTCCAGGGCTGCAGCTCCTTCCCTATCGCAGCCGTTCCCGCGCTGCGGAGCCTTCACAGCATGGGAGATATTGGTCCATTTTGTGGGAACGGCACACGTGAGAGTCCGCGGTGTCCACAAGTTACCGATTTCCTCCAGTCAGCATAAGACCCGCTGAGGAGCCGTTAAAGTCTCCAATAATTGGTGAATCTATCCTTGGAAAATGTGAGGGCAGCAGCACTGCAGTCAATTTTATCCCGGGGGGCCAGAGCAGCCAACAGCGTGTCAAATTCAGATCTAAATCTGCCGTCCAGCACAGCCCTGATGAGCACAATCAGCGGCTGCAAAGTTAACTTTGCTCCACAGTGCAAAGCGCTTAAATTATGTCTGGGCCAATAGAACGATGATCTCTGGTCCCGTCCCCTTCATAAGACCCAGCAGAAGATTACTGTCACTGAACTGCTGTTTGTCTGAGTGCTTTTTATAAATAACTGGAACAGCGTGGGGGGGGCAGTTTAAATAAACCTGAATAATTCTCAGTGATTCAAAGCTGACGCCACATTGCAGGCCCAGCAGGCCGCACCTTGGCTTCCACCCCCACTGACCCCCTCTCTCTGGGTCTCACTCCACATCACCTCTGCCGCTGCTTCCCCGATGATGTCATACCAGCCAGCTTATTCCATTACATCACAGCTTTCGCTACGGTACCTCCATAAATATCCCGTCCTCTTATTCTCAGAGAATTATAAGATTCTCAACAGATCAAGTAAAAATGGGAGCATTAACTACTAAATAAAATGTCACTTACTATGCAAGTGCCTCTTGCAAACGAACTAATTAGTGCTCAAAAATACCTTTAATGACCAGAGTGATATTTTGGGACTTGCCGGCTAGATCACGTGGATTGGTACCGATGAGGATGTTTCTGTCAGTCCTCCCTGGTTACCTGGTGACTTCTTTAATCAAACTGGTGATAATAGCAGTTGCGGAAGTCGTGTTGCTAGGACATTTTCACTTTTGTACGGCAGAGCTGCCGCGTGATCTCAGGGCCTCTTCTTGCAAATGCTGAATGTGTCTGGCAGATGCATTTGGCCTGAATCATTATCACAAACGTGCTGCTGCTCTTGTTCAATGTTCTACATAACAATTCACAGAGAAGACACTTTCGTATTACAGTCCAACTGCATCACCCGGCAGAGACTGACTTTCTGGTGTATTTATGCCGGAAACATCAAACAAACGTGATCTTTAATGCCCAGTCCCCAAGTCCGTAACATAAATACCACCATTAAGCACAAGCGCTACTAAAATTATTACTAAAAGTTAATAGAAAACTGTGAAGTACTCTCCGAGGTATAGTGACCACCGTTGTGGATTAAAGATAAAAAAACTAATTTCATGATTAAAATGCTAGGTCACTATTCCAGTCTACTTCATGGTAATAAGGACTCTCTAATAAATAATTAATCACCGAATTAATCCCACAGCAGACACTCAGCACACAGATATGACACTTTGCTCCGTCACAATCACGGCGAGGCGGCTGGGAGCTCCCCACTCCACATGGCTCCCTCGTGTGCTTCTCCGATGGTGGAATATGAGCCACCAAAGTACGTCTGGTTACCAGATACCCTCTCCACCATCAAGAAACATCTCAGTCCTCATCTGTTCCAGGAATTCCACCAGTAGCCCAATGCCTCTTTATGTTCTCCGAATGTGCTTTTGTTGCACTGGTCTAGTTGTTGTGTAGCTCCTACTCCGATGCTGCTTACACTTTACACATCGGAAGGTCAGCCTAGCTGCACTTTCGCCTAGTTGACTTCTTTACAGGACGTATGTTTGTAATACGTTATTTGCCTCTCATGTATGTCACTTTTGATAAAAGCATCTGCTAATATGTAAATGCAAATGCCACAATATGTTGTACATATAATAATAATTAAAAATGGCTGTGAAGTGACTGCATGGAGGGTTTGGCACCTGCAGGTTGTTCCCGATCCACCAATAGAAGATGGTGAGGTTGGTGACATCAGGCAACACCATGGCAGTCAGGTTCACTTCCTGGTTTCTTCCTGCAATAGGAACCACTTCCAGGTGGACTTCCTGTAGAGGGGCTGCAAGCAGAGGGTGGTTACTCAGATACATACTGAGCAACTCCATTCAAAACAAATATGTATATTCTCCAAAATAGTGAACTTGAATAGTGAACTTGAATAGTGACTGCTCCTGGGAGCATTCAGAAATGTTCTGAGGGCAGAATGAATAATGATTGATTCAGAGAGACAGCCAATCAGATTGTAGAGAAAGTGGGTCCAAGACATCCAATGGGTTGGTACAGTCTGATTGGTTATCCCTGTGAACCAATCACTTTTTGTTCTGCCCTCAGAACACTTATAAAACTCCCATACACATAATGAATTTCATTGCGGATTTCGGTCTGCTGTGCTCAAACAGCCAGAAAATGTTCACATGCATTCGACCATGACTGACAGCACTCTAGTAACTGCATTCTTAAAACCGAACTCATTGGGTACAGTAGATCGTTCCCAGTCTATTTTTCCAATGACAAGCACGTCTTGCGTGTTCTGTTTGCGGTTATGCAGCCATATCCCATAGTGATGTGACCGTGAGACATGAGGAATCCCAGCATGCACCTGTGGGCCCCGGTCTCTCACCATTGACCTGGATGTAGACGGTGGCCTCGTCGTGCCCAGCTGCATTTTCGGCCTTCACGGTGACCCGGTAGACACCGGGTTTTGTGTACCGGTGCTGAATGGGCTCATCTGTCACAGTCAGGTTGCGGTAGATGGCCCGAACGCCGTCGCCCAGGTCGACTTGGTATTTGGTATTCGTGGTGTCCCCCTGAACGCGCACCATCAGAGATGTGAACATTTTTTGGCCCAGCTTTCACCAAATACCACAAATTCCTTCACAAATGCCTGCTTTGAAATATAAAGCTGGCCTTCGTAAACCTCCCTTTAATGGATGAATGACTTCCCGCCACGCTGTAGCGGTCGCATCGTACCTGTTCTTGAACGACGGTGAAGGTGATGTCATCACCAGGTGCCACGGCCAACATTTGCCCCTTGATGCCCAGCTGGAGGCCCTTAGGGGGCAGCAGCGGGCAGATGTGCTGCTTGGAACTCTGCTGCTTGTTGACTCCCCCCTCGCAGACATTGGAGACCACTTTCCTGTAGCTGGAGACAAGACACACGTAGGACGTCACGCTTAGAGGATGCGTGTTAATTGTGTGGTATGATGAACATGATAGAAATCATAAATGTTCCTTCTTAACTATCAGTTTAGATGAAAATGTCGAAATAAAACATATACTCAGAACGGTTTAGCATATTTGTTTTCCCAGACAAGACTTAGTACTAACAGATTACATATGGCGCTAGAGTGTACGCAGACGGCTGGCTGGCACGTCCATTCCTGAAGGATCTACAGATAAGTGGTTTATGGGTTTATTGATAATATCAAGTTATTTTTATATCCGTCCATTTTGAAAATCAGTTTATCCGGTGGAGAATCGCTGCGAGCCCGAATCCTATCTCAGTGTAAACTCTGGACAGGGTGATACATAGTTTTATTGCTCTGTTTCCTGCTCATCATTTTTACCTAAAATAATGATTTCAGCTTCATATCCAAACAGTGGTTCTTGGTCTGTGTATAATTTCCAGACAGGAGAGACAACAGAAACCTGTTTCATAAGCCGCACAAACGTCACCCAGGCCCAAAAAAAAACTTCTGTTGGAAAACAACCCGCCCTCCAGACAGGGCACTCACTGCAGAACCAGCATAATGGGAGATATTGTGGATTTACTGCCTTTATGTTCAACTAGGCAAATGTATAAATATCAGCTAATAGGTGGATGTGGTAGGACTAGTGCTACTGTCAAGCTATGATTGTAATATAAACTGAACACTAAATGACCTAAAATGGGTCATTTTAAAAATATCCTAAAAGAAGTTTTAATTACAGAGACAACATTGATTAATTGTACCTTATGACAAATATTGCATAAAAGGATTGAAATCCAGGGTTTTATATGATGAAAAACACACAGGATGGATGCTAGGAGCCAAGATGGAGTTAAGCGGGATGAGGACAGCATCACTGTACAGCTGACCCGCCGGACTCACTGGCACTGCGCAGTGCCCTGCCTAAGCGGATGGGACTCTGCCAGGGACGCTCTGACTGAGAGAGACCAGCTGTTGTGGAGATGTTGGGGAGGCATGGGTGGAGGAGGGGGGGAACCATGCGAGCAAGCAGTGATTTAGTAAGATGAGAGATGCATCTGAAATGCTACCCTTCACTGTGCAGTTTGGAGTCACGCTCTACTTGTCGGCAGTGGAGGTGGAATGAGCATTTGGCTGGCTTTACGTGTGAGCCTGATGCCTGTGTGCGTGTGTGTGTGTTGGGGGCGCGGGGGGGTTTAAAGATGCAACTCCTTTCACCATATAAACCTTTACTGGTCCGTAACTGCTCAAGCCATATGTGTAGTTTAGCCCTCTTGTGAAAAGAGTGAATGTTGTTACCTGTTTCAGTTCCTGTTTAAATTGCCACCCCCCCTCCAGCTCCTCTGACACTCCAGCAGTGTGCTAGCATGTCTGCGTCACACACTCACATCCCGCCTCGAGCTAAACGGCCGTCGTGCCGCACTGTGACTGACGCGCGGCTGCCGTAGCCAGGCCAGCAGCTTCCTCACCCTGTGCTGGACTCGTAGCGGTGCCCCTGGTGGCAGTCCTCTGGAGGTGAGTCGGGGTCGAACCAGAAGTCGGCGAAGCAGCGGTCTCCCTCTGCTTTCAGGCTGGGGGACCGCTCGAACCCATAGTCACTGACATGTGGGAGGAAGAGGGGACACTCATCGTACACAAGGCTTCTTTTGAAAACATGATCAGCAGCTGGCTAGTTCCTTAACCACTGCACCACCTGCTGGTCGAGTACTAAACAACACGCTTTTATTGCTAGCTGAATTATACACACTGCGACGGTTTCTAGCCCGCCTGAAATGAAACATTATCCAGACACCCAGGACATTTTAGGGTGGGGAATTCTCAGTCTGCTGCCCCGTGGTAAGTGGTCTCACCAGGCAAAGTCCCTCTCCGCACACTGGCAGGGTTTGGCTGTCAGTGCTGATGTGAAGCTCTTGCCCTTGATGCAGAATGCAGACTCCTTCCTCTTCCGGTAGCTCCTCTCCTGACCCATAATGCAACGCTCCCCCTGAGGGACAGGGAAGCGTGCTTTTTGGTTCATATGAAAGGACAGGGGTGTGTAAATGTGCCTTGGGGAGGGGGGGGGGGGAGTTAGATACCTGCGGATCAGTGAGTCTCCAGGAATCGTAGTCAGCCTCAGTACACTGCCGGGGGAAGGACTGGCGGAAGTCCACTTTGACCAGCTCCCAGTCGGAGCGATAGCTGATGTGGCCGAACACGCTGCGGGCAGCGGGAGGACACCATCATCAGCACAGACATTACCATCATCAGCACAGACATTACCATCATCAACACAGACATTAACATCATCAACACAGACATTACCATCATCAGCACAGACATTATCATCATCAGCACAGACATTACCATCATCAACACAGACATTAACATCATCAACACAGACATTACCATCATCAGCACAGACATTATCATCATCAGCACAGACATTATCATCATCAACACAGACATTATCATCATCAGCACAGACATTATCATCATCAACACAGACATTACTATCATCAACACAGACATTATCATCATCAACACAGACATTACCATCATTAACACTGACATTACCATCATCATCATTATCATCATCACTATTATTACACGATGTATCGCTGATGGTTATCATCTTTTTAGAAAGTCATCCTTTATCATAATACATCGATAACTCAGGAAAAATGTACCATCCATATATATTTAAGTTTTTGGAAATCTGTAAAAAAAAAAAAAACTATGAACAGTTTAGACAAAAATGGTCAATTTTTCCCATATCTCACACATGCTGTGATTTCACTGATTGCTTAAGTAAAAACTGGGTGCATAAATAACAATACCCCCGTGAGCTGATGGTATCGCCCAGGCAGGGCACCCCCAGCTCACAGTACCCCCGTGAGCTGATGGTATCGCCCAGGCATTATCATGTGAGACTCACGCTCAGCTCAGCGTGACTCACGGCTGAGTGCTGACTCTCTCCAAAGGTGGTTAGAACCATCACATATAGACTGTAAAAATAAACAGTGGAAATAACTGACTGATAGATAAAACAAACACCATGACAGATCTGCACTTTATTTGGGAAATATCTACTCCTATGCAATGCAAATAACTGGTAATGCATTTGGAAGACAACAGAAAAGTCTTTATTAGCAGTCTAATAATTTAGTATTATATAGAGATAAAGGTTTCTTACACAATTATGTTACATTCTCAGGGAAGATTGGAGGACCCCTTTGCAGATCAGGACTATGCAGATTATTTTTTTTCTTATGTGTCTACAATGTCATTCTGCTGATTATGGAAGTTTGAGTGGAGATATATTACCTGAATGCTCTGCCACCAATTCCTTAAGACAGGACGGACAGAGGGCTGGCAAGTCACAATGCATAGCAACGCAAGAAGAGAACACATCCATCCATCCATTCATCTTACAACTGCATATGGAGAACAGGGTGGAGCCTGTGACAGGCAGCTTAGGGTACGGGGCTGTACCAGGCGGGTACCCAGTCCAGCGCAGGGCACAACACACACATCAGCGCCCCCTATGGGCCGCCTCCTTGGACTGTGAGAGGAGACACGGGGAGAACATGCAAACTGAAGGAAGGAAGAAGTTCTGGAAGAGAAGGATCATTGATTTTGGTAGGTTTCTTCTGGAGGCTTTACTTCAAAGCCTGGTCTCCTGCTTTCCCTCACGACTTTGTCTTGGTTATTCTTGAGAAAATAAAAGGCCTATTAAAGTAATATTACCTATTAAAGTAATATTACTTTAATATTAAAGTAACGGATTTCACTTGTCAGGCACATCTAAACCTAAAAGGTCTCCTACAGTAAATATACTGATTGCCTTGCACAGGAGAGGGCAGGTTGCTGTTTGCCACTTGCAGTGCGGCAGACTTAGACATTTCTCTATGTTATACACTTTAGTTCTCAATCAGCATGAATGAAAGCTCAGCACTAATTCTTGGATCCTCTAAGATGGTTCTGGACATTATTCCTCTGCAAAAGAGCATCATTTTTGGAGTAGATTTCAGGGCTGGAAGAGCTGTTTCTGAAAGCACTGCCCATTTCCCCAACAGGCCCGCTCTGTGCACACAGATTTCTCCCAACACCGCCAATTCTGGCCCCAATTGGCCCGCCCCCCCATTTTCCCGAATGGCAGAGGAAATTGCTCTCCCCCATCTCACTTCTTACGTCCACCCCAGGCGACACGTGAAATGGGACCACACGCCATATCTGACCAAATGAATAGTTTTGGTGTGACATTCCTACAGGTTTTACAAAGCAGAGATGGGTGTGTTCATTTATGCTAGAGGTGAACTTGACAACCCCTGCCCCCCTTTCAACACAGCAGTTCAGAATGGCCAAAACAAACCAGGAATTATGGGAGAAAGGATCCTGCCATTTGTATACACACAGCAGCCTCTATACCTAATTGGGAAGCAGTTCAGCTTGAACGCTGCTCCGGTGAGTCCGATGCGCCTGGTTCATGGAACCATGAGAATGTAAAAGGCCAGTCAAAGACAGTGGTTTTGACAGCAGTGAGAAGGCCTGTAAATACACTCACCAGACTGTCATACCTCCATGACGGTTGGAGGCAGACGTGTTTAGTATGAATATTTACTAGAATGCTCTGGAATGCACCCCCCCCAACACGGGACCACCACGGCAGTGACATCCGGCAGGAGGGAAAAACTCACGTCATGACCAAGGTCTCGTCCCCCGGCTCACTCAGGAGGCCGTCGACAAACACGGAGGTGCTGGTGAAGTTGTGAACATCCCACGTCCGGCCGTCGTCGATGCTGAACCTGGGCGGGGATCGGTTTTCCGTTAATCTGAAACTTACGCAAATGTAAAATTCGAATGCTAACAAAAACAACTCCGTATTTCCTCTTGTTAGACCTGTTCCAAAGCAGTCATCCCCCCCCAGATCACGCTGCAATGTAATCCCCACCACCCTCACTCTGTGCTCGTCTCGCTGGCCTGATTGGTTTTTCCCTTTCAACGCTATGGGGAGGAATGGGCACCTCACACTAACTACAAGGGGATCACTTGCAATCCTAACAGCCGGGGATATGAATGGGGCCATGTGCACGTCGGGACTTGAAAGCTGCTTGCATTAGCATAGCTAAACTTCATCTGCGTTTAATGTTACCCAGCCATCCGTCCTCCAACCTTTTATCCGATATCATGGGGAGAACTGGAATCCATCCAGCTGGCATAGTGAGTAGAGCAGAGACACACTCTGGCTGGGATGCCATTGTCACAAGGCGAAATAGGTCTGTTGATCTTCAGTGCAAAGAATGTCAGAACAGAAAGAATTCTAACACTTTACTTCATAGGGGGGAAATAATGTAGCCGTTCACTCTTATTCAATGTAACGATTAACCAGAAACAAGTGTTGGTTATGTACTGATCACATGTTCGTTCTTCATTAATCAATCATAGTGGTTCGCATATTGCATGCAGTAGTTGCTCATGATTTACACTTGAGTAGTAACTGAGTTACTTGTGTGCCCTCAAGAAAAGTGTTACCAAAAGAATTCAGCCCTATTGCTGACGCTAAAGTGTAATATTGTTTGCCTGTTTCCATGACCACAGGAATCAACAATGGATACAGTTTCATGTCTGACCTAAAACCATAAATTGCAGTTTCCCCCCCCCCCCTCTCTCGTTTATTTCCAGTATAATGCAGTGCAAGCTAAATATCTAGATACCCTCAAATAATAAAGCACATCATTTGGCAGAATGAGTCAAAATGCTGACAGCCAAAACTAAGACATATAAAGAAAAATATAAATAAACAGCGACAATAAAGCTGTATTTTTATATTGATTTATAAACCTTATTCATAACTGTTTTGCAGTTTATTCTGCGCCATATAGACAGAAATGTCCTCAACACCCCCTCAGCCCTTCCTGTAGGACTATGAAGGTCAACCATCACAGGCTTATCAGGTCGTGACTCTAAGCCACGCCCCCCTGACCCCCCGCCTGTCAATCACTCACAGCTCTCTCATGTGCCATACTATACTGAGCTCGTTATGCTGTTCACTAATAACGAAACCTCTGCCATGTTTTCGTTTGGTTATAGCACATTTCCCAATCTGGTCCTTGTTGACTCACAGATACTTTGCTTCTTCCCAGCTCCTGGCAAGGTCATTGGAACCTACCTCAGAACCCTGGGCTCAGCTCTCTCCAGTTGACGGCCACAGGTCACTGAATATCACGCTATGAAAATCTAGCACACTCTTAGAAAACAGACATTTCCGCTGAGGTTCCGCAGATTTTTAATTGCCGATGTATGCTTAACTGATAAGAACATAAGAAATTTACAAACGAGAGGAGGCCATAGTTGTTAAAATCTAGCTCAGATTTAAAGGAACCCAGGGTTTTAGCTTGTGCTACACTGGCAGGAAGACTATTCCATACTCTAACTACACGCTGTGTAAAGAAGTGCTTCCTCAAATTTCTCATATGTTCTCCCGCTAATTTCCACTTATAACCACGAGTTTGAGTATTTAAACTAATATTGAAATAGCCAGTTGGCTGAACAGCATCCAGACCTGTTAGAATCTTATATACCTGGATCATGTCCCCCCTTAATCTCCTTTGCTCGAGGTTCAACAGATTCAGCTCAGCTAACATCTCCTCGTAAGACATTCCTCTGAGACCTGGAAGAATTTTCGTAGCCCTATGTTGCACCCTTTCTAAAGCAGCGAGACAGTTCTTAAGGTATGGTGGCCAAACCTGCATGCAATATTCTAGGTGGGGTCTTAACAAGGAATTATTTAATTGTAGCATCACTTGACTTAAACTCCACACACCTAGAGATGTAACCCAACATCCTATTGGTCTTTTTATTGCTTCCCCACACTGGCGAGAATGGGACATTGAAGCATCAACATACACACCTAGATCTTTCTCATAATCAGCTACCTTTATTTCAGTGGAGCCCATAAAATATCTGTACTTTATATTTCTGCTCCCTGCATGGATTACCTTACATTCATCTAGGTTGAATTTCATCTGCCAGGTATCGGCCCAGTCGCTAATTAAATCCAGATCCCATTGTAGCCTCTGTGCTGCTAGTTCAGTATCTGCTACACCACCCACCTTGGAAAGCTGAGTCTAACTCTAGAACAGTGAACCGGCACAGTCCCAGCTCATGTCAGGGAGCAGAGAGCTGAGTGTGAGCAAATACGTGGACTGTCTTGTGGGTCCCCACGGACTGGACTGCGAAACACTGGGTTATAGCATTCTTATACTCTGCATGGTGGTGAAATTATATGTGCATAAATATGTTCTTTTTTATTCATAAAGAATAGGCCAAATATGCTGATTTACTAATCTGCATTCTGTACACAATGGGAATTATTGCTTTTATTCTCTGAAGTGACTGTTTTCCTATAAACTGTGAAGCAGGGTGATTGTGTCACAAAATTGCTGGGATGCTCAGCTCACCAGTGCGCCTGTTTCATGCCACTGTATGTTTTATGACACCATAAAGCTGACGTTCACACGCCCTCCGCGTCGACTGTCTAGTGTCCATGTTGTTTCTATTTTCTACATGCATCCAGTTTGTCATGCGGAGCATGATATCTATCGAAAGCTCGAAAATATGCGCAAAGGCCAGTTTTTCTGTTTTTCAATAATAGTAATGGCTGTGTCCAATCCGATCACTAAGCAACTGTTTTTTACTCAGCGAGCCTAAGCCAGATTCCTATTCATTACAGACTGCTAAAGCTGCCAGGCACATCAACGAGAAAATCACCTTTATTAGCCATTTAAACCTCAGCGATACCGCAGGGAGATCATAAGCACATCACACTGCTATTCTGAGCAAAGGTAGAAGTCGTTTCTCTTTTTAAAGCACACAGAGGATTTAGCATTATCTGAAATAGCCGGCGACAGGCGCTGCAGTCGTCATGAAGCTTTAATACCGTGATGCGCACATGGCGCTCTTTAATCACAGAGGGCTGGCGTCAGGCCAGCACTCGGCTGGCCTTGCGGCGCCTGATAAAAGGAATGGCAAAACTCTCCAACTCCTGTATCTTTGGCATATGGACAGTAACGTGTTCAGCACTTCAGGATCCTGCACGTCACTCGTGTTAATCCAACGGTGTTCAGTCGTAGCCTCTGGACCTCTTATGAACCAACGTAGAATCAGAATCAGCGTTAATGGCCAAGCATGTCCACACACTGGGAATTTGACTCTAGCAGTCAATGGCTCTCATGTATACAGTAGTAGTGCGCAGATTTGAAAAACATCTGCATTTAAGACAATAAAGTTATTCATGTTGAAGGATGTGACCAGTTGCTGGATCCTTAAATGATGTGTTAAATCTGAACTTCCCCTATAAAAATATCTCACTTTGGATGAAAGTGTGTGCAGAGGTACTTCAGCTAAGATTATGAAATCAACCAGGAAGTACTCAATAAGGGAAGGCAACCTTACTTGAGGATTTTGAGTGGAATGGAGGTGTCCTTGATAGCTACAATCACGCCTCCGTGATCAAGATAGAGGATGTGGTGCTCCTCTTCAAACACCTGCAGTTGGGGGGGGGGGGGGGGGGAATTGGGAACCGAGG
>JABFEB020000016.1:14983368-14997578 GCA_019775895.2 Stomatorhinus ivindoensis | reverse complement strand
CGGCCTATAAACGAGCCTCGTGTGCGTTCAGCACTACCACTGCGTAACTCCGGCCGGCCTATAAACGAGCCTCGTGTGCGTTCAGCACTACCACTGCGTAACTCCGGCCGGCCTATAAACGAGCCTCGTGTGCCTTCATTATCTGACTCTTGTCAGGCTTGTAGAGTCTTCTACACTTATGTCATGTAGCAACATGTATGTTAACACATAGCAACAAAATAAGCTTGCAGACATTGTCATTCAAGCTGATAGTGAGACAGCAAGATGGCGTGCTGGACACTAATTGCTGTTCCTGATATGTTGTGGGAATGTTTGCAACTGGCATGGAGAATGATGAATAATATATTTACTGAAGCCTTCTGGGTGTCTTATACTTTAGTGATGATGTGACTATGTGTCTGGCCTATAATTTCATAGTAATTAATCACATTATGAGAGTCGACCAAAAAAAAAACACATTAAAAACAAATTCAAGGTGTCCTTCTCTAAACGGGAAGAAAGTCTGGCAGATAGAATATGTCTTAAACTGAAGAAACAACATCCTGAACTGGTAGCTACTCAACTATGCAAATGAGCTGGAATTAATTACTCCAGTAGGATGTTTCTCTTCTAATTTAATCTTCCTCTCAGAAGCTGAAATACTTTTGGTGATGTTTGTTTAATTAATTCCTGTAAAAAAAAAGTATTATTTATCACACACAAACACACATAACCGGAGTTTAAGAAAAATATTCAAAGAGAAGAGAAAAAACAGAGTTAATTGCCAATGGATGAGACAATGGAGCATTTGGATATTGACACATGGACAAGCCCTAACATTATATGTGTCCAATACGTACCAACATACATACCCTCAGTTATTGAGTATTAGGCACCTCTGCTCAGTGCTGGATAGTTCAGATCCAGAAAGTCAAAATCCAGACCAAGATTTTGTTTCAACCAACCTGCTGAATGCTCTGTGACTGTGACTCTTTATGCTCAAGTGGTTGGTGGAAATAAAATCTTGATTTGGATTTTTACTTTCTGGACCTGAACTACCCACTTCTGCCCCTGCTTGTTTATGAACGCCCTGTGATTATTGGTGCCAGAAATGGCGATTCCAGCATCTCAGGAACAGCCGCCCTCCTGGGATTCTCACACACTACAGTGTCCAGAAATTACAGAGAATCATGTGCTGGACAAAAAACATACAGTCAGGGGCGTTTCTGTGGCAACAAAACACCTTGTTAGGTCAGAGGAGAAGAGTCATTCTTGGTTATGCTAACAAGAAGGCCGCAATTGCAAAAATACTGTATAGGAAGGATTTCGGTAACTGGTTACAGATAGGTCTACCTAATAAAGTGGCCACATATACATGTATGTATATGACAGAGCGAGAGAGAGAGAGAGAGTAACTGAGATGGCTGATAGACTTCCAAAGAGTTCTTAAAAGAGCTCTGGTATTTGATTCTGTCTTAAAGCAACATTTTCAGTCCTCTAGGCAAACAATGTAAAAACAAACAAAGACTGTGTGTTTTGGACTCAGCTGATGTGGACGTTTTGCACTATGTGAGTCGGTGCAGAGACGAGCTGTTAGACAGGAGCCAAAATGAAGTAAAAGGAGATGAAGTCTGAGTCTCACGTGGAGTAGATGGGTCTGATTTTTATAAAAGCGTCTGGCAAGCAAAGCATGAGCAGAGTGTGAGAGTGGGGAATGAAATACTGAAATGGTAATGAGTGTGAGGGTAGGGAATGAAATACTGAAATGGTAATGAGTGTGAGAGTTGGGAATGAAATACTGAAATGGTAATGAGTGTGAGAGCTGGGAATGAAATACTGAAATGGTAATGAGTGTGAGAGAGGGGAATGAAATACTGAAATGGTAATGAGTGTGAGAGCTGGGAACGAAATACTGAAATGGTAATGAGTGTGAGAGTGGGGAATGAAATACTGAAATGGTAATGAGTGTGAGAGTGGGGAATGAAATACTGAAATGGTAATGAGTGTGAGAGCTGCGAATGAAATACTGAAATGGTAATGAGTGTGAGAGTGGGGAATGAAATACTGAAATGGTAATGAGTGTGAGAGCTGGGAATGAAATACTGAAATGGTAATGAGTGTGAGAGTGGGGAATGAAATACTGAAATGGTAATGAGTGCAGGGTGGCCTGGGGCAGCTCACCTCCAGGATGTCGATGAGCACATTCTCCTCCGGCTGCCTGGTGCTGCGCACGTTCTCCAGCACGATGGAGTAGTACACGCCCTGCAGGTCCGACTGGTACAGATTGTAGGTGTCCGTCTGATACCATTCCTGGATGGCCAGGAACACCTGGTTCTCGTCCGTGCTGACGATCTGGACATCCTGGGATGGGAAGAGAGTGGTGGAGACAACGTCTCTTATACGTCTTTACATTTAGGTTGTGGAAGTGCAGCGCGAGCCGGTTTGCATGGAAGCACTGAGCGAAGGGGAGAGGAGGTGAGCAAGGCTGGGAGCCACGGGAGTAACGCGATAGAGGAGCTGCGCTACACCACATGTGGGCGGGGCAGAGGCGGCCCTGAATCCAGCAGAGCCGCGAGGCACAAACACGCGGCTGGGAAGAAAGAAAATAAAGCGGACGGATAGCAAACACTTCACACAGACTGAATGTTAATAAACGCAGAGCTGAAAAGCTGAGGCAATTACTGAAGAACAGGCCTGGAGTGGGAGCTGGGGGGGGGTGGGTTGTGGGGATGGATGCTAATGCCTGGCTCAGTGTACATGGTGAGGAGGCAGATTTAATTAATCGATTTTCACAGAAGTAAAGAGGAGCAGAGGATGGCTATATAGGGAATGACGCCCCACCAGTCCACTCAAACCCCCCCCCCGCCCCGGTACTCAGGGGTTTATCCGCCAGAGTAACGCGCCCTCCGTGTCACATGCATTTCTGAGCGCAGATTCGGAATGAAAGCCAGAGACAGCGGGCTAATGCGCCTGCCCGTCAGCGTCAACACACTCGCCAACTGCTCCGTCTTCCACTCCGCCTGCCGGATGGGATCTGAGAGCGAAGGAGGCGGCGGCAAATGAAAGCGGGGGCCATCAAAGGTCACGGCAGATACAGAAATACTTTGAGACGCCCTGAAAAGAGCAGGCAGGGCCCCCGAAGGCCCCATCCGCTGTGGGATGGTCTTTATTTAGCTGCCGGTCTCCCAGCGCTAAGCCGACGACCTGAACACCCACTAATCTGAGTCACAAGCTTTCCCCAGTCGAGATGGCACTCATGCGCGTTTACGCTAATCTGAGCGTCTATTCTCACCAAAAACCATCTTTCGTCGCTCTGGGCGATCAGCGGGGGGGAGTAATGGCAGAGCGGCGTCTTAAAGATGCTCTTCGGGGGTGAAGCAGACTGCAGTCTGCAGCAGGGCTGCGTTTCGCTCCATACAGACACTCAGCTTCCCAAAGTAGGTTACTTTCAAACTCAGCCTTATTGGCTTCAGATTGGTATATGCATTTATACTGATGAGCTGAACATCGTCGTTAAAACCACATGAATGGAAACTTCCTGTGCCCTGGCTGTCAGCTGACCCATCAGAGGCCAATGGGTTGTTAGCTGCCAGTGCTATGTCATGCTGATGCTTCAATTAGCATCAATTATTATCAAATAAATAAATAAATAAACATTATTACTATTACTATTCTTATTGGAGGCAGTGTGTGGCTCAGCATATGATGTCTGTGCCTGCATTCAGAAGGTTGTTGGTTTCAACCCAGCCTCTGCATGTCTGCAGGTCCTTGGGCAAGACCCTTAACCCCCAGCTCCCAGCTGTCCTTCGCTGCCACGATTTCTCTCACCTACAGAGAGCTGGGGGAAGCGAAACGGAGCAGTTCCCTACAGGGATTCATAGAGTAGCAATTATTATTATTACCATAAATCAGCACTCAGTGCGCCTCATTGGCTAAGAGAAAAATCACATGGGTGAATGAGAGGAGCTCGTGTCCAAGCTGCTGTCTGCCTCCTAGAGTGGACACAAGGTAATCAATTATCAAGGATGAAAAAAGCAAAATAAAATAAAATAAGGACTATACAGTCACAACATGCAGGCTAAAATAAAAGCATACATAATTTGTCGCTATGGTCAAAAATATCCCCCAAGTATCTAAGGATTCTAGCTACCCAACATCATTAAAGAGAATGTCTTATATCTTTATGTAACTTGGCTAAAAAATACCGTACTTACTCTGCTGTATATTGTAGTACAGTACAAAGCAGCCAGCTATTTAATGGAAGTCCTTTTCATTACACTAATAGTGCTGTATAACTCTGATGGATACATCGATGTTATTCAGTATCTGAACGTCTCTTGGTGAGTGATTGTGTATTAGGTTGCCACTTATTTCAAGTTGAATATGTCAGAAATTCCTGTTCCTTTCTCAGATACAAAAACGGATAATATGCATAATTCTAGCATAATTTCTAGCATAATTCGATATACACACCCCGTTCATTGGTGGTACCCCGCAGTCGCCTGATGCTACGGAAGACCAGGAGGAAGGAGAGTTTGGAGGAGGGAAAGACACCGCCACCACCTCCGTCTGCCATCGCGAGGAGCGCACAGGAACCGGGGCAGCGTGCTACGCTACCAGATACCCTGGATGGAAGATGGTGCTACGTTCCAAGATGAAGAACGTTCTGATGCCCAACTGCCCATTCTGCCTCTCCGCTCCTACGGGAAACTCTCAGGGGAGGCTGGGCCACTCCGGAGAACCAGACGGATGGAGCAGAAGAAGCCTCAGCTATCACAGGCTTTGGACCTTTTCTTGAGCACTTGTAGCTACAGGGGGACTATAAAAAGCTGGTGGGAGACAAAAGACGAGCTGGACTAGACCGACCGTCTACGCTATGGGGATAGATTACCAGCCACAGGCTAGAAAGAGCCTCAGGTGATGAAAGTGCTTCGCGTTCACTCTTCTTAAAGGGACACTGTTCTTCTTAATCATTGAGCAGGACTCTCCTGTTTGTTTGATCCCTTGTCCTGTTTCTTTCTGTTACTGTGTCACAGACTCTGCACACCGTCTGCCAAAGCCACCTTAAAACCCTTCCATCCATCTCCCGTAACCGCTTATCCAGGACATGGTCACGGCGAGCAAGTGGCAGGGAACAAAAGGCTGCTTAAATCTGGGTGCTACAACGGGGACAGATGTCGCTGTCTTCCTCTGTGAGCCTCTTCCTGCTTAGCAGTCTGCTCTGAGAGCAGAACAGCAGGAGCTTCAAGCACACTCGTGGTTTTAATATTTCCACAAGAAGACCCTAAACGACGCAATATGGTGCGTTCGCCATACGGGCTGAGCGGGGTCATGGCAAAACGTCACGCCGCAAGCAAATAAATCCAGACGACGGCAAAGAAAGGGAGAGACAAAGGAGCGTTTGACACCTCTGATTCTCCCAGCCGTAGCTAATCGGCCTGTTGGAGGGACGTCTGCGCGTATGAAGCATGAAATCCTGCTGCTTCTCCCAAAAAAGGGTGTTTTATATGAAGCATCACTATGTCAAGGCTCCCCCCCCCCCCCCCACCATTTACCCACCTCTCAAGCCATTTTCACTCATTAGCAGCTCAATGTCTGACCAGTCAGCTAATCAACTGTGGAAAGCGATAACAAAGCTGAAAGTGAGATGGAGGGAGAGGGAGAGGAGGGGAGAAGCACGGCTGTTTAAAAACGGCCCATTAGCCGCTGGACAGACACACGGGCACCACACCGCGGACCGGGAACAGACCCACATCCCGCTCGCCTCCTCTATTCACTCCCTCTTCTTCCAAAGGGCAGTTTTTTGCATTTTATCATGAGAAATTATTCAGGTCTATCTGTCTACCTCTGGTCCAAAACTCTCACCCTTAGACCAGCTGAACACACAGCCAGCCTGACTGAGATCTCAAACCCCTCAAATCACAAAACACTGGTAGTGTTATAATGGTGCTGCCCGGCTTCTGAAACGGTATCTTCCCAATATTTTCATAATTTTTCAGGCTTTATTATATTTCATGTAGATGTATCTCTAGTATTTAATGACTATATAACAATTAACGCGAGTTTTCTGATATCACACTCTATTCGATCATTTTAATTTAAGGTTAAATTTGAACTGTGACTGCAATTTCAAGCACTTTACTGTCATTGCGTAACACAGCGAAATTACTTCCGTGACAATCATAACGGTGCATTACAAAACGTGAATGATTAACAGTACAATTAATAAATAGAAAATGAAAACAAACAAAATTATATAAAATATGTTCAAAATATTTTCAGAGATGCCATATACGATGTTAAAGGCCTGGATAACCATCCTAACCAGTCTAATCAAAAACCAGTTTGTGGAAGGCCCTGTTGTCCCTCTTGCTCCACAGGGGTGTGTTCAGTACTGGTCTGTCTAGGTTTTCCCATGGGGTACTCTCAGCCAGTACCTAATGACCTAATGACAAGAACAATGATGCCCGCAGTGAAAACCCCCAGGGAGCTTTTCCATTGGCACTTGCAAAGCAAACCCCTCCCCCACCACCTCAATGGACCTATCACAGGCCTCACAGGGACGCACTGCTTATTCTCTTACCTTGCCGGTCACCATTAATCACACAGAAGACAATTTTTAGTGACACCACATGGCTGATCTTCAAAGTAAGCACGCAGTCTTCCAGAGGACCAAGGAGACCATACCTTGGGCAAGGAGTACTTGGGAAACCTCATCTGCACGAAGTCGTTCCGCCGGTAGGAGACGTAGTGCTTCGTGCGGTTCCCAGTGGTCACCTGAAAATGAAATGGGAGGAACACAGTCACGTGGCGTTACCTGCGGAAAGTCCAGTGGCTTCATCAGGCCGTATGAGTAAAGCCTGCGTTTAAGGGCATCGGCGTCAGACTCAGTCGCTGTCTGCATCTATTTAGTCAGTGAAGCCTTATTAGCAGTAGATGAAAGCATCAGTAAGTAAAATGAAATAAAGCTATGAGAGGCTGCAAGAAAAGACCAGATAACTAACTAGATAGAGACTACAGCTCATGCCTTCAGGTGGTCTATAATGGCTGGCAGACTGCGCTTTGCTGAACTCCCATTGAATGTTCTTGACAGTCCACTCGGAAAGGCACGCCCTCTGACAAGCCCAAACAGATATGTGATGGAGCGTAACGGTGATTTAACACGGCAAATCTGATGACTGTTTTAATCAAAGCGACCAGGTAAGAATATTCTCAAAAGGGCCTGTCGAGACCTGGGTCCAGCCTCCTTCGGGCTCAGGGAGAAGAAGGACGTTAGCAAACATCTGCTTCTCCTTCGGGAGTGAATGCAGAGGGACTCAAATGCAGACCTTCACCTGATAACATCCAGGGTCCGGCTAGCCGGATATCCAACGACAAAGCCGATCGGGGGGGAGGAGAGCGAAAGAGAAGGAAAGGATGAATGCGGAGGGAAGAGAGCGGGAGGGAAGGTAGGTGGGGAGAGGTAGAGAGAAAAGAGAGGGAGGCAAGAGGAGGGAAATGGGAGGGAGGAGAAGACAGGAGACAGGAGAGAGGAGCAGAGAGTGTATCACATTATAAGACTGCGCCTGCGGGGAATCCATCAGGATAAAACTCAAATGTCAGCTTTTATTACTGCCAGAGCTGTGGCAGGGTGAAGCTGCCCTTTCCCTGGCCCACAGTGCCCCAGAAAATCAACACATCATCACATCATGACGTAATTCAGGTCTACTTCATACGGACAGCAGAGAGACATGACGATAACCAAGACGGCGGAAACAGGGACATACTGAGACAGACAGGCATTCATATCACATATACACATGCGTTCATGTGCAAGACACACATTTACAGTATGTATACACGCACACAGACACACACGCACACATTACATGATTAATCATTGAGATATTCCAACCTTTTTGGTCTGGTTTAAAAGTTACTTTTCTTGATGGACATAAGAGCAGTACGTCTCAATTAAAGCTAAAACGAACCAGTCACCATAAATATTTAGCCTGGTTATTATCAGTCATTGAAATTGTGCTCATATATATATCTGAGTGTCAGAGCTGTGGATAATTTTTTTCAGCTATTACTGATAATCATGTACCTCGGGCAACAACACAAACTGTAATCTTTGCAAAGTAAACTCAATAAATCAGCCATCATACAGAAATGGAGCTGTATCCAGACCGATAGGCACAAAAGTCATTTTTATTTTGTGAAGAGAGAAGGACGTTTCTGATTTATGACATACATTTGAAAATAACTTCATTGAGATATGCTGCTGAAGAGAAATGTTACTGCCTCTATCTGCAAGTGAAAAAATGAATTAGAAACAAGATGAATATATTCTGTCCTCCCTTTAATGGAATGGTAAGGAGCGGGAGGTATCCAGAACATCCCATAATACAACACTTACTAAAGTGTGTTTATAGAACAAAACAGCATCCCAGCATGAAGAGATTTTACTCAAGAAAATACCACAACCTGCATTAGTAACATCAACATACTTGCATGTAAATGTGTGAACGTACTTTTTGTATGTGCTGTTTCTGTCATGACCTGCTTGTACGATCCTCCTGTGTGTCACGCCCCCCTCGTTTACCTCGTGTGGAATCCCGGTGTACCCTGCTGTCCTGCCTTATCCTTGATTTCTCCTGTGTATTTAAGTCCACGTCTGAGTCTGTAACCCCAGGTCTGTCATTAACGTCTAAACCGTGTCGTGTGCTTGTGGCTCGTGTTTCCCCAATAAATCCCGCATTTCGGACTCCCGCTTCCCGACCTCCATTCCCCGGTTCCCACGTGCTCGGCCAGATGAGACGGTTTGCATGTATAAATGCATGTATGGATTTATGATCTTCACTGCTTTCGTTTTACGCAGTACTTGTTAACACTCCAAAGTACAGGAATAGGTTTAGTCCGTATTTGAATAGGCTTAGTTGCCTAGTTCCCTGCAGACACAACTGTACCACGTGTTATGATCTATGTCTCTGTATTATGTGCATTTAGAAACCTTTCCTGTCATGGTAGCAGAATAAATAACAGTTTTCAGCATTTATTGGAGATACACAAACAAAAATGCTTCAGTGATGCATGAGGAACAGGCACCAGCTGTTTGGTAATTTTCTATAGATTCATCTGAGTGACGCTATAAATCAATGTCATGTTAAATTACAGTGTTTGGACGCTTATTATGAGTGATGCTGTGCCGTACAGCGAGATTGTATGAAAATTAATAGATGTAAAGTACTTTCTCTGCTGTCCACCAAACCCACCCCCAGTGACATCCAGATGCTTCTCATGTATCAAATGTTGTATTAATAAAAACAGTCATCATCTCCATTGTCCCTGCACCCCCTGGTGTCATACAAATTAAAATTAGCTGACCAGGGCTGATGTTACGGTATAGCGGTCTGTAAATCCCCATCCCGCATCTGAATGTGTTGTGGAGGCTTTGTGTAAATTAAGCTGACCACCCCCAACCCTATAGCCAGGACGGGGTTTATCCCAAATACTCCAAAGCTCAGCGTGATGGTAACCCTACCGTGTCATGCAGAGAGCTCTGCACGTGTCATTCAGAAACAGCCACCAGCGGCATTATGGATACAGAAGAGGCCCGAGCTCACAAACCGTGACCGTGAAGAGCTCTTACCTTCACGAATATGTAGCTGTCCTGCACGGACAGCGAGTTTTGGTCGATCTTGCCGAGGAACTGAGCCGTCACCATCTTGTCTGAGCAGTTCTGGATGAGGCAGGTCACGTAGAGGAAGCCTGTGAAGATGTGGGATGCAGGTCAGGATGGGTGGGTGAGTTGATGGATGGATGGGGGTGGAGCTCAAGGACCTGGACTTAGGTTTGGGTCCAAAGATTAACAGCACTGGAGTAGATTTGAGTGAGATACTTATCCTTGATTTGCGCCAGAGATTCACTCAGAAAGATATATGGGTAAAGTAAGCAATGGCGGACGACTACCTCAAGTCACTCTGAAGGAATTAACGATTGTCCCTCTTAGCGAATATCAGCCCTTTTACCAGCGAGGAGTACGCAGATACCTCCAGTGGGCAGGCGCTCCTCACAGCAGGAGCTGCCAACACTGCCAGGTTATACATCCAGTAGATTGTGCCCAGAACCTACCTCCACGCACTGGTACCGCACCCATCCTGGCCACTGCACAAAAAACTGCCGTAATCACAGCTGTAAATTATATAATTTTATCCACAAACACAGCGGTGATTTGAATTGCTGATTTCGGAGCTGGCTGCAGCCCAGGCGGCGGGACGCGGAGGCGCTGCGGTGGTCCATCTGGACGCCGCTGCCCAGCTCAACCGCGGTCCAGCTGGATGCTTACAGAACCGCTCTTTTTGCGCGTCTCTCCGCTGAACCGTGTCAGCTCACCCCGGAAAGGGAGCCCAGCCAGCGTATTTCCCTCCTGCACCTCCCTTGAGAATTTTCACGTCTTGTTCGCCGACCTCCTTTGGCCTCCTTCCACTGAAAATCGCACGACGTTGTTGCTGTTACGTCTATCAGCTCTGATTGTTAATAATTTATGTAATTATTGCAGTTACTCTTACAGTTTCTGTTACATTTTCAGAACAACTATTCTGGGGAAATGAAGCAAACAGCTGGATTGGGCAACTAAGACGTGCAAAAGCACCGACGCAGCAATGATTCATGCAAGCCATAGGGGGCGCCACATAATGGCAGAATTCACGCCGGGGGGCGAACTGGCTCTCACGCGGCGGGTATGCTGTCGAGCCACAGGAGAGACAGGGCAAAACCACAAGATAAACACGGGTACACAAGGTGATTCTCCGAGTCGTTTCCGTGACCGTGCGTCTGCTTGGTTCGTCTTGTTATTATTCCATATTTAATTCTTGTAAAGCAGCTACGGAGGGAGGGTGATTTGCCGAAGTGCACAGACGTGTAAGCAGGCCACCTGAGGAGGAGGAGGAATGTCAGCGAGGCAGGACGACACGGCTCGGACTTATCCCACCACACGCGGTGGCTGCTAATTCAGTCTGGGCTTCTCCTCAAGGTGAGACGCGCGCGTCGCGCTCCAGGTAACGTATGGCGTGGAATGTTCTGGATAATAATTACTGAAATCGAGGGCTAAAGAAGGGTACTGGCTGGGGAAATACAAAAAAAAGGAAGCGTAACAACAAAAAGAATATGTAAGGCTGAAATTGGCCTGAACACGGCAACCTAATACAGCCATATTAATTTCCTGGCTGGGAAAAGACTCGCTGAAATGACATGGCGGAGGAATTCGCGGGGATGGGGGGTCTCTCCGTCCATCCCGTCCATTGGTCTCAGACTTGCTTTAAGGACCCAGAGGTAGAGTCCCTGCGCCCAGCCCTGGGCTACACCCCCCAGGCCAGCCTTTTATCTCCTTTTTTGCCTACAGCATATACAACCGAAGGGCATGCTGGGAAAAAAAATCACACTCAGACATCAGACATGAGATTGGAAGTTGAAATCACTGGAATCGCTGGTAACTTACCCACCGGACACCCCCCCCTCCCCTCCCCCCCACAACCCAATGAATGAGTAATATGCCTCTGTAAGAAGTTAAATAGATTTAACAATATTAACAAGTAGTTCATGCAGTCTAAAACTGCTGCATGGTGCGAAGTAACATGATGCTCTGCAATACTGCGGCGTAATAAAACAGCGCAGTGATGGTCTAGGGGCTGCACAGGACTGCGGCTTTTTCTGTCCCTGACCTTGGATAAAAAAGGAAAAGGTGATGTCATTTTTCCCCAAATGGTGACTTTCATTCTGTATTTGTCCCTATGGTATGATTGCCCAACCCCTCATTAACAGATATTATACTGGAATATGTAAAATGGGGTTACAATGGGGGGAGGACAGATACAGGCCATATTAATGACAGAAGACTGCATTCCTCTTGCCTAATAACCCATTCTACGGCGTCATTACAGCTGGCTGTGGGAATCAGGGCAGGCCACCTGCCTGGGTGCCCCACATTCCACAGCAGGTCCTGGGGAGAGGTCACAGGTGATTCCCAGGCTTTGTGCGGCCTTTGCTGCATGGCCTCCCAATTCGGGGAATGATACAGCAGGAGCGTTACAGTGGAATGCCAGCACCCCACATCAGAAGCTGGCGAGGGACTCTAATCCCCCCACCACCATGTTGTCCTCACATACTGCTGTACTTCGAGAGTCTGCAGCTCACTGGCTGATGCTCTTGTTAGCTGCTGAGTTAAAACAAAAAGAGCCCATGCTGAGGAACACCTTCTGCTGAAGGTAGAGGGGTATGGTATGGGGTCACAGTTACGTAGTTCTGGTGGGTGTGAGGGGTCCCTGAGGAACGACCTGCCCTGACCTCTCCACCCAGGTCACACAGAGCTTATGTCACTGAAGAAACATTCACATGGGTGGCAGTGATGGTAGCGATGGTGGAGCTTATAAATTCGTATTTTAAAGCAGTGTTTCTCAACTCAGTCTTCAGGGACCCCCAGTCAGTCCACATTTTAGCTCCTTCCCAGCTTCCAGTGCACCTGTACCAGGTATTCGGTGTCCTTGATTGGCTGGGAGCTGGGAGGGAGCAAAAATGTGGTCTGTCTGGGGCTCCATGAAGACAGGGCTGAGAGAGTATTTAAAGTATGTTTTAAAGTGTGTAAGAAACACGCGCGCACACACAGGCATGTTCAGGTCGTACCTCCGCTTGTCTCCTGCATCTCCATGTGCACCAGATCCGGGTCGACGTCCACGCCTGCCACAGACCTGCCGCCACGTGGGACACATCGGTTAGCGATCAGATTCAGACACTATGGCTTCAGCTCGGCCTACATCTGCGCAGACACATTACAAATGACCTTGCACATGAACGATGCACCAGGCCGGCCTGATTAACGAGTCCCGTGTCACTCGCCGAGCTGGTATACAACCAGCAGTGTTTCGTGAGAAAAACAGACAACTTCAGTGTCTACCCTACATTATCCCTGCCACAAAATTAATGTAATTAGCCAAATAAAAACTGAGGCATGGCTTAAAACCTCCATTAGGGGTCCAATAAAGCTCTCTTTACAAGCAATTAGCAAGCTGGTATGAGAAGAGAGGAAGACGTGCAAATCATGTGTGCGATTTCCCCATCAATCTTCCCCCAAAAAGCCCGGTTATCTGGAAGCAATTCCCCGGCTTGCGTCTAAATAGCCTCATGTCAAGATGAGTAACCAGAGACTGGCAAGACAATATCCCCACATAAGACACAGCCTCCGAAAGAGATGACATGGAATACCGATTTTACCGTCAAGCTGAAAGTTCATAGAACACAAAACGTCTCGATGAATAAAAAGCCAGTTTTCAAAATCATTTACATGGAAATGACATACATCTTTCGAGGAAGCAGGGTCAGACGGTATTTGGAGCAGTTGGAGGCCAGTGGTGACACCAAATTTCCAGGTGAAACACTCCTCTGTTTCCCTGTCCCCTCCTGTGTTACACCTCTCCGCTTTTCCCGCACACGTCCTGCTCTACCGAGTCTTAGTCTCCCCTGATGTTCCAGCTGTCAGGGTTCCTCTCCCCCGCATTTCTCTCTTTCTGTTCTGCTGACTCGTCCTTCGCAGTTGCCTGTGAGACATGGGAATCTCCCTTCTGCAGGGCTCTCGTGTCTGTTCACATCGCGCCGATTACCGTTAAGGCTTACCGGAAGATTAATAGCCTAATGACCTCAACACTGAAAAAACGGAGAGAAAAAAAAAACAGGGCAGAATATAGGCTTCAGCAGACCACCCCGCATGGCCGAAGACCGACTCAGCTTCTCAGGAGAACTAGAGTTCACGAGATTTACACAGATTGGCTTCCAGGCTGCCGGTTTTTAGGAGAACGAACATCCAAGAGAGGATAAGCACATCCCAGAGTCAACAATCAGCTAATTCTCCCCTTTCTCCATGCATTAAGTCCCCAAGTAAATTTAAGAGCTTCGCAGATGCGGAAAATGGAATCGCCAAGGGTCTGCTGTATGTGTCACTGTTAGCGGCTAAACGTCACGAGCCAGACCCTGCAGAGAGAGTCATACATCTTGTGATATTTGCAAGGGGGGGGTTTCCTTGCATGACATACAGCGATAAAGCTGCCGGCATGGCGACCATTGACAGCTGCGGCTCACGCTTTAGACGCGAACAAAAAGTGACAGCATCACGGCTCATTTAGAGCATTTCAGAGCTTCACGCTCAAACCTTGGCTGGGCTGCTCCCCCCCCCCCGCCCCGCCACCACAAGCACAAAACAG
>JABFEB020000016.1:14947373-14958089 GCA_019775895.2 Stomatorhinus ivindoensis | reverse complement strand
AAATTTAAAAAATTCCCCCCCCCCCCCCCCAGCTGAAAATATCTATTATTTACTTAAAGAAAGAAAAGATCCAAGAAAGGCAAAAAAAAAAACCAGAAAAGCAGAATGCTGAGAGTCATGAATTATATTCATTAACTAGTGTTTGTGTGGGTGTTCATACCCACATTAAGGAATTTAAAAATGCCCGTTCTCTTCTTTTTAAACCTCACAGAATCCAATCCTACACTTCAAGGTAGTGTAGAAAGCTCAATATTCATGGATATTTGTTGCATTAAAAAGAAAACCTGACGCTTTTCGAAATGTACAAATGCGCTTTGTAATTCCACCTGAATAGTCATGCGGGGTATGGCGGCGCTTTAATGCGAGATGAAGGCAGAGACGTAGACACCTCCAGTGACAGCCGCGTGATATTTACCCGCGTGAGTGCTCAGTATCGCCATCCGGAGAGGCTTTGATCATGGGGGGGGGCATGGTAGCACGCAAATGACTCCCCTTGAAGTTACAATATATAACCAGATATCGCTACAGATCCATAACAAACCGCAAACAATGAACAAAGTTAAGGGATCCATCTTGATTTCCTCTATTGTTCGGCTTTCTGTATCGTAATTTTTTTTCTGAAATAAAGCTGTTTTGCTGATAATAGATTCCAGCGCTAATTGGCACATACTGCTCATTAATGCTGCTGACTTCTAACGAAGCCATTTTCTGTGTTCTTCATTCCTCACTCCAGAAATGATGGGGTTGCGTGCTGTGCCATCCACGGTCACCCAAACCCCCCCCACTCCCCTAGACTATGGCGGGATCTCGTAGAAGTATTTTTAGCCCCTATCCTGTCAGGCACACAACCGGGGTAAAAGCAACCTCTTGTTTTGTCTGTGAGATTCTGGAAGTTGTAAGGGTGCCATGGCAACAGATGATGCGCATCGCCATAGCATCTCAGCGACATCATGACAAATTTACTTATAAGAGAATTCATTATCATGAGAACCTAACATGGCATTTCAGGATATCTATTACGGGAATAAAAATGGTTATTCCAGAACTATTCAAATGCGCTATTTATCTTTGAGGCAACAGGAGATTCAATAGCAGAAGAAATTAAACTGATAATGTGAGACATTTAATTCCTTCTTAAAGGGGAAAAAATCACCATCTCTCACCTATGAGGTCTAGGACTTAATCCACTGCTCCTTATCTTCTTTCAACCGAATCGACAAACGCACTCGACAGCCACTTTGCACACAGCTTCTTCTGTAAACGGGTGCACAAGGCCGGTCCTATGGCGGTGCGAGCCGTGGGCCCAGATTGTAGGGGCTGTGGATTTTTTTTGGTTGGTGCAGCAGCATTTTACGATGTATCTCAGGTCCCAGCAATGACTTTAATCCAGTGGTCCGCACCCCCCCCTAAATTTGACCCTGGGGGTGCACCACTGTGTTAAGTGGAACGACTGAAAGGTACCACACAAATTACTGACCGCGCTGGATACGAGTTTGGACGAAACACGCCGACTTTACACTTCTGTATGAGAGAGCCGGAAATGGCTGCAGGTGCCGTGGTAATGGCTTCTCTCGGATGAAGCGGGAAGACGCAGGCGGGACGGGAAAGAGGCGGATCCCCAGCCAGCTGCAGAATTACCACACGCCCACGGGACCTTTTACAGTGCACTGACTCATATGGAGAGGAAGAATAAAACTACTTGTAATTTTCTTTTACAAGGGGAAAAAAAAGATCAGAGGGCACCTCAGACGTAAATGAAACTGGAGGGACATGCATGATGTCATGTGTTTTTATTCCTAATAAAGTTGTTTTATCAAAGCTCGCCTTCAATGGCATGTGTGAGCGAGGGCCGCTGGAAATGAAATATAATGTGCTATAACTGTTTTCCCGGTCTTTACGGCACTGGCCCAGACTGAGAAGTAGAAGCGCCCCCGCGAGGCCGGACCAGAAGGGACCCGATGACATCGCGTCTAAGAGGGCTCCTTCTGACATCATTATGGCCGCGGGACTTCATTGGACTCCAGAGAGTCGAGGAAGCTCGATTCCGTTAGCTCGGTAATTTCATTGGTCACCCTGTCAGCAGATCTCAGAAGGCTGTAGGTCTGCAACCCAATCAAAGGCTCGATTCAGTCTCCCTGCTCTGTGTTTCGTTTTCGCTGAGAAATTACTGCTCGTGTACTTTTTTTGGAACTTACATAACATTTATGAGTTTGGCAGAAAAAGAATAGAAGCATAAGAAAAAATGAAGCCATTCTTTAAATGGAAATTGAATTCTGACTGGAGCAGATCATAGGGGGCTGGTTAAATTGTGCAGTTAAGCTGATACTTTCAGCTAAAGTGACTTACGCATTTTTACCAGTGAATACAATCGGTGTTTTCTGGAGAGAGAGAGTTCTCTGTTGAATAGTCCACCATCAAGGGCCATAATAGGACTTTAAGCAGGAACTTCCTGTTCACAACAATCTTATAACTGTCAAGGATCCAGCATGGCAGTCATACTGAGCTTAAATAGGAGATTGTGAAGGAGAAGCGATAATGAGGAATAAGTGGCTCTTTACTCACTGACTATAAAGCAAGTATTCTGCTTGTTGAGAGAGGCTTCCAGAAAGCAGTGGTACTGGTCTCCTAGGTTTACCCAGAACTTTGTGAGTAATCCTGAATGTTACTGGGGATACTGTCCATCACATTCCATCACCCTGATCCACCCTCCAATCCCATGTCCAAAAACAAGCCAGATTCTCACTGAGATGTTCCGGCAATGGAAGCAATTTTCAGCAATTCGTTCTCACAGAATGATACAATGCAGCCAAGGCAGATTAAAAATTACATCCTACAGGTCGTCGTCTTTCCACTTCCTGTGACATCACTTCCTTTACAGAAGGGGCTTAAAAAACACAATTTTCTTGTTAAACTCATTTTCACCTCTCGCCCCCCCCCCCACATTAATCCTCACTTTGCCCTGACAAAGACCCAATGCCGCGATTTCACATACAGCAAGTCTGTCACATACATGAAGTTCCCCGTCTGCTTGGTTCCTGGATTTTGCCAATCATCGACCCCGAGATGTAGGGTAAGAAAAAACCGGAGACCGGAATCGATTAGCAACCTTCACACACCTGAGACAGGGGGACTCAGATGCAGAGAGAGGGTGTGTGAGTGTGTTGGGAGAGTGACAGCCCCCACTGATGAGGTTATCAGCCAAGCGGGGGTCCACTGAGTCACAGCCAGCCACACACACATCAATAACAGGCCTGCTCTCACCCTCTCAGCTCCCTCATTACTGCACAGTGTGCCGGCTGCCATGTGCACGAGTCCAAAACCCCCATATCATTTCAAATGTGCAGAATATCCATTCGATTCCCCCGCCACCCTGCCCAAAGTAATAATTTGGTGTCAATTATGTCATTCACTCCGATAATTAAAATCAGTGATGCATGTCTAACCCACAGGACACGCTTGGCAGGAGAGCAAAGTTTGTAAACACGTCCCACATGCAGCAATGCAACCGTCGATTTGCATGCGTCGCTGACAGGCACGTGCTGATCTTTCGTGAGCGTGCATTTTCGTGATTGTTCATTTGGGGATAAATTCCCAAGCGGGGCGGAATATTGCCTCAGCAGGTCACATGGCATAAACGCGTCAAAATGGCAGACTAAACTCTTTGGAGGCTGTGTTTCCAGTACTGCGATCAAACTGAACTCTGTGCAGCAGCGGTGCAAATGCGGGCCCATTCTGATTGGACGAAAGCAAGGATGCGGAGGTCCTTGTCTGTCACGGTCACCTAGTCACGCCGACGTTTTGCCACAGGTGGACGGGTACAGGGACAGACATGACTGCAGCAGATGGCACCCTGTGAATACCAGCAAAAGAGCAGGTTAGCCAGTCTAATTCAGGCTCATATTCACACCTGTGTGTGCAGACGACACTCAGGCCTGAGTACCAAACGCCTTTGTTTCTTAGATCAACTTGATTACTATTCTAACTTCTCCTTAACGAGGCCTTCAAATGGGGGACGATGCGGGAAGCGTGTGAGCTCATTCGAACACGCGTGATCCCACAGGTTCATGCCATGGCAACGAGAAAGCACGCCAAGCTGTGGAAAACAAGGAGGTTCTGCCCAAATGATACATATAGGAGGAATAGGTATGAAATTCGGGGCTGGCTGTAGGAGCAGGGAAGGGGTCTGTCAACAGAAAACAAGGTGATATCGGAGGACTTAGGAGGGCAGTACGGCCGGCCACTTCAGTGCTAAGCCTTGTGATGTCGCTAAAATGAAAACTAGAGAAACCAGCACACTGAAATCGCCAGCCCCATCTGTGCCAAGGGGGAGCCCTTAGCCGCTTCATCAATGTACCATGTGACAAGAGACAAAGAACATGGATTTACGGTGGAGAAGGCCTCAGCAAGCACCCCCGCCAGTCCGAAATTGGTTTGACCCGGGGAGAGAGTTCACTACCTGAGAACATGAATCACTTACCTTCCGATGTGCCAATTGGCTTGATTCCTTATAAACATTCTTCCACATGCTCCATACAAACACCAGCCTTTCAGCCATCAATCACCAATTATTGTGAATTCACACAGAAAAATCACTGTGAGGTTCTGAAGCCCGGATATCAGCCAATCAATCACGCTACTGGGCGCCCCGAAGATCTGCCAGGGCTTCTAAGAATATCCGAGTGGCGTCATCTTCAGCATCTATCCGCATTTGGAGTTGCAGGGAAAGTCTGTCTTTGAAACAGTATTATTTAGTTGCCTAGGAGACATTTTTATCCATGTTTCGCAGCTGAACACTTCTCTCATTTACGTAATCAGGAGGTCTCGCTGAGCCAGTAAGGCAAAAGCGGCTCAGCCCAGCTCAAGCGACAACCATGTGGAAGAGAAACCCGTAGAACCTTCGGGTCACTAAGCAGGTTCTTCGGCATATATGTTGCCAACTCCTCCACAATGCAGTTTAACGTTCTATTGCAAAGTCATTACACTCTGTCCAACTGTCACGGGTTCTATTGTGATGACATTACACTCTGTCCAACTGTCACGGGTTCTATTGTGATGACATTACACTCTGTCCAACTGTTACCAAACTGCCACAAAAGGAAGCAGACCTGTCATCAAAAGTCAAGTGAAAGTCAAAGTCTCTGACATATTTAGCTTTATACTGCATGGGTCATACACTAAGGCAAAATTTTCCACCAATGAGAAATCATTGGTCACGCCCAGCTAATAGGAAAGGCTCCCATAACTTCAGTTAATGCTATTAAAGGTCTGAAATGTAATGGTAATGGTAATGGAACATTATTTCCACATTTTATATTTTCACAAAGTTCTATCAATGTTAGAACAGTAATATTACCTGAATATCCTTGTAACGCAATTAGTGTTGAAAAATATTGTAAAAATATTATAATAAGATATTATTTTAGATATTATTTATACCATATGTGTGCACAGCAAACACGCCATCCAGCCTCAAACCCACAACCTTTGAGGTGTGAAGCGCACAGTGTTTTCTGCTGTTCTAGCATTTCCTTCGTTTGTGTTTATATTATTAGTATTAGATAATGTTCTGCGAACATCAGGAAAATGGGGCACCTTTCCTTAACTGTAATATTCAGCAAATGTTTCCTGAACAATAAATCATTAGTAGGGAGGCGCAAGAAAACAGTGATCAGTAGAATACGAATACGAAAAACGTTAAAAGCTTGCAAGACGAAAGCTGGAGTGAACTGCTCTCGAGGCGGGAACTCAGCGGGAAACGTTACAATAAAGATACCATACTGTAAAGGTACATCACATATTTATTAGTGAAAAGCATTTCCTCTTTCTACAGCTGCATCTCATGCAGCACAATTTGTTACATAAGTGACAGACTCTGTGTCAGTCACAGAAAGGAGGCTTATTTTAGCACAGGTAATTCCAGATATTAAAAGCAACATCTGTGTTTTGAGGTTAACAGCTTTGGGAATGAGCCTTCAAATTACATTTATCCGTCACCGAAGGAAATTCTGCCACAAAACAAAGCTGTCAAATGGGGCTTAAATTACACATTCATATTCTATATTCATATTCAACTTTCCAGTTTAAAGCAAATATCCTCAGGGCCGAAAACATCGGCCTAAATCCCAGCGCTGCTATCCGGCAGCTAGCTCATTACAAGCACTTAACAGCCTATTTCAGGTTAATATTTATAGGGCTTATACTGGCAGTAAATGGAATAAAACTTCTTTGATGTAACCATTTTTTGGTTATAGGTTGGGTCCATTACAGTTAGCGCTGAATGCTAGGGGAGTAAAACGAGAGCAAAAAAATATATATATATAAATCGCGACTATTAAATACCATGCAGACTTTTACTGCCGTGATTTCAGTGTTGATTTGGTCACTCTGGCAGAATGAAATTGTTCCCAGTACAGACGCCAGGGCCAAACGCAACGGGGAGAGTAAGTGTTTCAGTCCGTGATTTATTCACCGATCGATATGAAGCGCAAAAAAAGCGGGGAGATTTTGGTCTGCACACACCAGGGCGTTACAGCTCGGCCCCTCTGAGATGCCAGGTGATGAGGTACGTCACTCCAGACCCCCCCTAAGCGGACCCCCACAGCCCGCCCTCGCACACATGTCCACAAAACACACAGAACCACCCAGAGCTCATTACCATAAGAAACAGGCTCTTCCCATTGCTTATAAGCCACACATGAACACCAGTTCCTGTTTGCCCCTCAGAAATCCCTCTGCACCCATAGCACTCCTGTCCTCTGCACATCTGCCTGTTACGCCCACAATAACCGCAGCACAAGAGGCTCATGGCTGAATTCTAGATGGCCCTGCATCCAGACGCTGTTTTCTTTAACATGATTTTTCTCCGGAGCTCCTTGTTAAAGCAGGAAATTACGTATGAACTTGCCCCCCCGCCCCACCCCCCCCCCCGTCGTCTCCCATGCCCAACTCACCCCCAGCTATGGGGCATATTCTCCAGTAGTGGTTTGCTGGATGGACATTAAATAGAGCTGCAGCTGTGAGGTACAGAAGCCACTTTGCATAATAAAGAGGTACGAAACAGATTAATTAACTAACCTAAGCAATGGAATCCGACTAAACACCCTTCTGTTTGATGAATGCCTCCTTGACTCTTTCATCCTGCTTTCTCTCTCCCACCCCTTATATCTCCATCTCATTGCTGATCCCGCTCTCTCTCTCTCTTTCTCTCAACATTCAGGTCAGTCACAACCAATTCCCACTAGCTGAAAGGCAAGACACGTTTCACAGGAGGGTTCGGGCCGTGGATCCGTCGTCCGCCGTTTCCGAAGAGAGCGGCGCAAAACACACCTTCAAGGTGGGAGAACATTCTGATGGCTGAAGCAGCTTCCAGGAGAATCCTGGAGCCTTAAGAGAGGTGAGGGGACAGTCTGTCCGAGATCGCAGCTGCATTTATGCCGTCGGTTTAGCCCGAGTGCCACTTCAGCACAGTGGCTGGAGCTCTGAAGCACTGGAGAGGTTCTGAAAGTCATTCAGTTTGGACAAGAGAGTGTTAACAAGAAAGATTCAGGTACTGTGTGAGTCGAGGGCTTTCAGACAGAAGATGGAGGCTGAGATGTCTGGCAGAAGCAGTTAAAAAATAAAGAGGAGACGCTGAAGTGAAGGCAGAGGTGATACTCAACAGGTCACTTTCGTTTCCATAGACACTTTTGGGTTTGGCCACTTAGTTCGCGCATCGTTAAATTCATCACCAAAGTCATCATCTCTCACTCCATAAACCGTTATGGCTGAAAAAGCAGAGGAAATTCTCCTCTCTGCAAGATCAGTTAGAAATCTGCTGTTAAAGTCCAGACCTGCGATAAACGTTAGCAGTCGGTATGTTACTATCCTGATGAATGACTTCGTAACTGAAAGCGCAGCTCTGACACAACGGATGTGTAACATTTCATTTCTCAAGCGACACTGTAAAAATGGTAGGAGTGAATTTCTGACCTACTGACTAAATTATTAGATCGAATTACGCCGTCCAAACAGCCATTGTGCTCACTGAAGAGCTTTCTGACTCCTCTATGCCCCTACGTCCCATTTACCCAAATTCAGACGACACTGACGTCATGCCCAAAGAGATCGGACTCCAAAGGGCCGATGCTGCACAGTCTACAAATGATGCCGGGTACACAGCAAGCGAATAAAAATCTGAGGAGAAGCAGTGCGCAAACAGCAGGTGTGGGCGAGGGCCAATAGAACGTGGACATGCTGTCGATGTCCCACGGCGCCCCCTGCAGTTCGCGGCAGGTTTAACCCATTCCACGAGGACTCCGGCTCAATGCGCTGTCAATTAAACCACACGAAGGCCTGAATACGAAGATGACATTAGATTTGATTACATAAAGGAGTGAAAGTTCAACGGGTGACATTTAACGAAGAATAATGAGGCCTCTTGTTTTGATTTGCCAACCTTCCACAATCCCCCCAGCATACCACCCCTCCCCCAAAGATCTTCACCTCCACCAACGCTCCGTGCTCCACATAGCTACCTGTTTACCGCACATGCCGGCAGGACTTACGCACCCTGTTTTACAAACTCCTGCAGTTACTTGAATAAACTACAGTACATTAAACACTTTGTGTCCCAAAAACCCCGGAAAAAAAACACAAGAATCGCTCTTGTTTAAAGGCAGATGTGATGGTTTAATTTGTCATGAGCGAACAGAGCCAACACCAATGGACGTGCAGAAGCACAGTAGAGCTGCGGCCGCTTTGGAGAGCTCCCTGAGACGGGGACGGGGACGGACAGCGGCTGAGCCGTGGCCGTCATCATGCTGCGGCGACTCACCCTGTCGGCGGTAAACCTGGTAAACACGGCCTAAGCCATCAGCAGCTGTCAGAGCTGGGCCATTCCCAGCAACCCCACCAGGCCCGGCGTACCACAGGTGTTTAATGCCGGCTCTCCCTGCTACACCCCCCCCCCCCCCACGGCCGGACAGCGACCTACTTCAACATGCGTCTCGTCACCGCACCCCCTCGTCCACCTCTAGCCCGACGGTTATTAGCAGGAATGATAATCAGTTGTTCCCAATGCATGACAAGGTCCAATTAGAGGACTGGGTGACAGGTCCTCCATACCCCCACCTCTTCCCGGGGAAGCTCAGTGGGGGAGTTTATCTCCTCTCGCTAATGATGAGCTTTAGCACCCAGATCAGTGCTCACAGACTTTACGTTGACCTGGGATCTTAATGAAAGCCAGTTTGGTCTGTGGGATTTGGGAGGGGGCACAGATACCCCAGGAACCTGCGACTTGGACCCCACCCTCAGGAACCAAGGATCTCAGTCACCAGGGACTGACTGTCCTCAGTATTCAGGAGTAATGCTTCAGTGGACAAAAGGAGTTTGTTTTTCATGTGAAATCATTGTTACATACTGGCTAACCTGAAACTCTTAGCATCCAATGAGGCATCCCTCCATGTGGTTAAATCAGCTTGATCCATGGGAAAAGTCTAGGAGGAGTCTTACCTCAGAGACAACTGACTGGAATAAGCATTATCCTGTCTGGGATGAGTCCTATTCTTAGACATAACAAAGTGAAATGAGTCTTATCCTTAGAGATAACAGTCTAGAAAGAGTCTTTTCCCCTTGAGATACCTGACTGCAATGAGTCTTATCCTTAAAGATGGCAATCCAGAATGAGTATTATCCTAAGAGATAGCAGTTGAAATTAGTCTTTCCTTAAAGATACCCAACTTTAGAGGCAACAGCTGGCACTGAGTCTTTTCCTTAGTGATACTCAATTGGAATGAGTCTTACCTTAGAGAAGACTGTTGGCACTGAGTCTAATCCTTAGGGATACCTGAGTGGAATGAGTCTTACCTTAGAGAAGACTGTTGGCACTGAGTCTAATCCTTAGGGATACCTGAGTGGAATGAGTCTTACCTTAGAAAAGACTGTTGGCACTGAGTCTAATCCTTAGGGATACCTGAGTGGAATGAGTCTTATCCTGTCTAGAACGAGTCCTCCCAGGAAAGCTCTACAGTATGTCTCCCTATATCCCTCCTCTCTTTCAATGAAACAACAGGTCAGGGCTGATCCTATCTGGCTACCTGCTCGCCATTCTTTCACCACAAAAAATCCTCCTGAAACCGTGCGCATTATCAGCATACTTATGAAATCGGGTTTGTGTAGAATCCCACATGTGCTTGACTCTCCCAGTGCTGGGTTAGTAAGTCAGTGAGAATGGGCCAGAGAGGACCCCGGCACTGAAGCTTATTTTTCCAGCAGTTCACCTCAGTGCCTAAGTAAAAAAACGGCTGGATATACATGTAAAAAACAGCAGGTGGTGAAGTGGAATGGAATGGCAGCCTCTCACTCGCACTGCTTGAATGTCCAGTTGTATAAACTGAAAAACGTCAAGAGTCGTCAACCTGGCATGGTTGAAAGTTATCCGAGGCCCTCCTCTGACGTGCGTGACCCATTTTGTGGAATTCGCTGGTGTCGACGGAGTGCTTTTCACACCGCGGGAGGGAAACTGCCGATCGCGATTCCTCTGGGCTCCAGCCGGAGTTAAAAACAGCTGTAAACACAGGCGAGGGGGGCGTCAGGGGGGGAGAATGAGCAGGAATGGGGCGTCAGGGCACAAAGGTGCTCACCAGTCAGCCGATAAACTCCAGAACGTGATTCAGCCTGAGTTATAGATCCAGCTGTAAACACAGGTAGGGGGGCCTCTCAGGAGGTTGGGGGCGGGGG
>JABFEB020000016.1:14919578-14933036 GCA_019775895.2 Stomatorhinus ivindoensis | reverse complement strand
TGAGTGATTCCCCCCCACCCCCGTCAGTTTTTTTTTTTTTTTTCAGATGCAGTGGACCTTGGATTTATGTTGCTGATGGAATTTGGCCCCAAGGGAAAATCAGATGGGGAGCCCGGACTTAGCAGGACACAAGAGCCAGTGCAGTGCAGTGCAGTGCAGTGCAGTGCAGTTTGTCATGATGTTCAGTGTTGAGGATCTCGAGAAGACAGCGTGACACGGCATTGCATTCCGTAGATGCCACACCTCCTACCGGGCCAGATAAAGGCCCACAGAACAGGTCAGATGGAAACATTTCCAAGGTGCCTCATAGAGACTGGAGTGCAATCGCCTGTTTGTATCACCTTCTCTCCAATTTGCAGTGTAACCTTGAGCTCTTCTTACCAGTAGAATGAACTGGAAGCAATGCGGAGAGAATGCCATTCATCTCACACCAGCAAAGCCTATAATTTAGCCCCTTCATCGAATGGTTTTTGTTGCCTCTCCTGGCCCTGGATTATATATTTCTTTGGGTACCACCCAAGTGAATAGAGCTCTGCTCTCCCCGGAGAAGGAGCATCACTTTTAGTCCCTTTTCTTTAAGAATGTCCAAGATGCCCACAGCAGGTCAAACAGCCCATAGCAAAGCATTTCTTTGATTTCCTGCCCAGTCCAGAAATACCAACCTCCTGTTGATTTTAATTACTTGAGCACAGTCAGATGATAACAGGTGACATAATCTTGTAACACTTTGGGTGGGGGGGGACTCTAAGCATGATCAGGTGAGGGTAACTGTATCCCAACCCCCCAACATAAAGGGAGGTTTGGAAAAGATCAAGGTACTCAGTATTCATTTGAATCCAATGAAATCCTCTGTCTAGTAACTGGGACAGAGCAGCATATATACTCTCCCCTATGCCAGGAACCCGTACCTAAACCTCTCACCAAAAGACCTAAACTCCCTCCAAAAAAATGGAGCTTTACGTGTTCCAGTGTGAAAACTACCAAACGCTCCAGTGTAACTCTGCTTGGCAATAATGCCTCTAGTGACAGTCAGGCCAACAGTCTGGCCTCCAGGAGAAACCAGTTCTCCAGGAGAAGGTCGGCCTCCAGTGTGGCTAGGTCTCCAGGAGAAGGTCGGCCTCCAGTGTGGCTAGGTCTCCAGGAGAAGGTCGGCCTCTAGTGTGGCTAGGCCTCCAGTAGCCAGGCCTCCAGTGTGGCTAGGCCTCCAGAAGGCAGGCCTCCACAATGGCAAACCAGTACACAAACCAGGCAACAGTACCTCACAGGTGCAACACTAAAAAACACTACATCAAGATACTATAAAATCAAATATATACATAAAATAAGGGTATTTTAAAAGATCTAAATGTAGTAATATAAAACCATAACGCCAGACCCTAAAAATATACAATATTTGTGCAAAAAAAAACACTTAAAATTATTCATCTAGGAGGAAAGAATTTGCTCATAAAAAAACCAATTTATCCTTAAAAGAACACGGCTTCAGTTCCAAACGTTTTCCTCAGGGGCACCTCAGCCATTCCATGTTTTCGTTAATTTCACCACCAGCTCACCCAATTATTTAGCTTAATTAGTTAAATAACCCAATGAGGCACTGCTTTGCCAAAAGGCTTGAGGTAGTTGTCAAGTCAAAGAAGTACATGGGTGCATTAAATGGTTGCTGCTAATACCAGGGAGGTTTTAGCAGCGGTTTTGAATTTGCGAAGCTAACATACTTTTACAGGCATAACCATTGCTCCATCATGAAGATCATTTTTAAAAATATATATTTGATTGCCTAAGACTTTTTACCCAGAACGGTATATTACAAAAAAGGCAGTGACATGCAATTTAGATATTGTGAAAATAGTTCAAAAATAATTCAACATTTGTTTTCCAGTGTATTTTCTTTACCTGCACCAAGAAAGACTCATGTGACCTTTATAGGTGAAAGCTGTCAATGCATCAACTGACATTCATCTACAGACCTCCTGCATAGAAATTTAGCCTACTCAACTCAAGTATCAAAACATGGGGAAACCAAGATAAAAAATTGTCTTGCAAAAAGAACAATTTTAACTGTTATCTCACTTTAGATATAGTAATAAGCTCTAACTATAAGCAGCGGCTTAAAGACTTGACCTCAGAACATTCTGTGTAGGTTATATCTATGGTAGCAGGTTACTAGGCCTATGAAATACCACTGGCCCCTAAGACAAGCTTGTCAGTAGCAGGCTGTATGAAGCCATTTTGCCGGCCGAGGAGAAGGTCAGCCGACAATATTAAACATACATTTTCAAAGACCACTTGCCAGTTTAATTAGGTCCACACTCTGCCAATATTCTGTCAGTAGCAATGGGGTTGGGGGGATTTAATTACCGGCTTCGTGATGGCTGCCAGTTTGGCCGGAGCTATCCTGGAAAGTCCAGCTCAGCTTCCGGACTCGGCACTGACTCATGGAGACCCAGACCGGTCCTGGTCCAGTCCAGAGTACAGCTATACATAGCATACCACTTGTATCTAACAGGCCTCAACCACTCTACATGTAGACTGATCCATTCTTTATGTGCAATATGGGAGGAGGGGAGTATGAAAGCCCCGCCCTCACTGAAAAGCCCTCTTCCTCGACCCTCCTCACAGCTGCGGCCACCTGGTTTCTCCTTGTTCCAGAGACCTCTGGCACACCAGTCCATCTTTTTGGACCAAATGATGTACGAAACATAATATGGCTCAATGAAAAGACATACGGCTATACACACTTCACCATGCAGCTAGAATCCATCAATGTTCCAATACGTTATCTAGTACTGGGCAGCAGGGACCCTGGAGCCCGATCTCAGCCCGCATAGGGCACAAGGCAGGCGACGTCCTGAATGGGAAGCCAGTCCATCACAGAGCAAACAGGCGCAGACACACCAGAGAGATGCCAGTTTGCCTAATGCCATGATTGTGGACTCGGCATGAAACCAACGCAACATGGGGGGAACATGCAAACTCTACACATACCCAACAGGGCACAAGATCCACCAACCCTGGAGGTATGAGACTGCAGTGCTACCCACAGTGCCTCTGTCTCAATCACTAGGTTTAATTGCTTCAGTACATATTAATCTATGTAAAGGTTGCCCTGGATACAGGTGAATGCAAATATAAAGATAAGACTGATCTCTAGTAAAGTCATAAGGAAAATGTATATTTCAAAACTGCACACCTCACCTGTTCTGTAAATTGATAAATACTTGTTCCACTCAATAACACACCTTGGGAAGATTCAATTCTATCACAGAATAAGCCGTGGGCACCCTTGAAAGGAGACAGGAGGCACTTTAGTCAATTTAGAAATAGCCACAGGCCTCATGGTTGACTAAGTACACATCTGAAATGTTTCCCACATAGCAGTCAATGCAGTTCAATCATAAAATGAGGGCTTATGTGTCTGTGCAGTGAATCAGTAAACGCAAACAGGATTCATTTTTGTGTACAGCAGAAGGTCACTATGGTCAGTACAGAATTGTATGGGCCTTGGGATAAATCTCACAGAATCCACTTTGATGCTGGCTCTCTCTAGACGATCAAGAGATGATGTAAGTAATGAAGCTAATTTGGAGGATTGTAATGGCCTTGTACGCGAACAGTAACTGGGTAGGATAATAATGTTAACTTAATAGGACAGTTCATTTAATACAGCCATTCCACATTCAGGATTAATAGGCTAGATGCTCGCCCAATTAAAACAGAATAATTGCTTTCTGAAAGAGACTACATCAATAAGGCCGATTTGCACAAAGTTCATTTCCTATCAACCTTTGACTTGGGGGTGCGCTTCAACGGATTCTCTCCTCACTGACTTGCATAGGGATTAATCACATGCCACCTTAGGAGAAGCATCCTGACGTAACAGACATCCTGGTGGATGTGGACCACAACCCTGAGCAGTTGGGTGCTGAAAGGCCCACACGGTGTTGGCGCCTGAAATCTGAGAACATGCCACCCATGTGCCAAGTCATAGCTTTGCCAAGGGGCATTCCTCAGTCCTTCATGGGAATAAGCAGCCTCCTCGATGCTCAGTTGGAGCTGTACAGAAAACGGCCCAGCGTTGTTTGCCCTTTGGCCTATTTTGGTACTTAATGCAATGATGTCCACAAAATTAGCTCTTTGGTCTTTACATATATGTCAGTTACTGCCCAGTATCCAGTCAGAAGCACATGCTATTCCATACTTTCATAACTGATAACTGCAAGACATGTCATAGATTTTTAATTTTTTTTTTGTTGCATGAAGTCATTTCCTATTTTAGAGAAAGAGAGCACAGACTAAACTTGCACTGTTCAAGGCAAAGTCATGCGTCTCCATTGGGAATAGTGGAGATTCTTCATAACTCACGGTCCTGTGATTCAGTGCCGAGATAAACATGCCAAGGTCTCACACACCACTGAAGACAAACTGAAGTTGTCGGTTTCAAGAACACTTCAATTGTATGGCTTAAAAAACAGATAATAGAAAAAGCAAATAAAGTACAAAACATTTGAGAAGCAGGCTCAACTGCCTCATATTTCAAGATATTCAACAGCCTCGTATTTATAAGACAAAAGATGGTATTCAATATGACTGCCAACCTGCTTTGAAACAATATAACCTCACATTTTATAGCAATGAAGGCTCAGAGCAGTGCTTATGGTATCAACAGCTTCATTCATATGTTTTGCATATTTTATGCCATTCAAGTATACAGCTTCTTGATGTGATGGTAAATAAAAGTACAACATGCTACGACAGTGGCTAAAATGCAGTCAGAACTGGATGTCAGTGGATTCAGGCAACATACGGAGTATGGGTCAATATCCATGAACACAGCCTCTGGGCAGTGCTGTGAAATGTTACAGGTTACAGATCACAGTAATACTTCACAAAAAGCAGTCATCATTACGCATTATACATACCTTCATAATACATTATAATGCATCCATCACAATCATGGTTATAACTACGTATAAAAAGGCATAACACATTATAGGCGTGTTAATAATGCATTATGACTGCCTTATGAAACCCTTATCGATAATACATTATAAATATCTATATAATGCATTGTAATGGTCAGTATAAGCCATTATACTGCAAAATTGCCCACAAACTGTGGAACTGGTAAACTGCAATACAGAAATCAGCAGCTATGTTAAACATCTAGAGATAAGGTAGAATCAATGACTCTTAGGATGACAGCTGGACAATGGTGACAGTAGGACTAAAGTTGTAGTGATTCAGGTTCTAACTGGAAACTGCAGAATCTCAGGTATGGAAGTCAGGTCTCCAGATAATAGACTCAATAGTCCAGGACATGACCTATGACTCCATTTTTAAAAGGAGAAAGAGCACAAACCTCGTTTGGCAAATTTAACAGAATCCAAACCGTAGGAAGATGGAAATCAGCTCTGATTTTGGCTCCAGTTTGGGCTGGTACATGGGCACTGAAGCGAAATACCGATTGTTTTCCTGCCACTAGAGTCCATCAGTCTTAATGAGGTATTCAGAAGGAAGAGGAGCCACTACAATAGGCCAAAAATGTCCAGGAAAAGATCCATCTGCTTCGCGATTCAAGTACATGCAAGTGCCATCATCATCAGGGGAAAGAAACTGAAAAGCCAGAGCAATTTCTGTCCACGCAAATCCGTCAGGCTGCTTCTTCTTCCAGGCAAAAGTAACTGGAGTGCAGAAAACAAGGAAAAACGAAACTGCTTCAAGGTTCAGAAACAACCAAACAAATAGATACAAAAAAAGAACAACTGGCTCCATTTCCCTAAAGCAGCTCTGTTCCAAACGCACATGTGCTTCAAAGGGAACAGCATTGCTAGAGGACCACGCAGAAGAATGCTTGATCAGCACACCGGAGTGATTTATTCATACAGGATAAACCTGACAAACGGGTAATTTCTGGAACGCCTTTATTATTGGGCCGCCTGATACTAACATCACAACAATTGTGGAGGACACACGAAAAGCCATAATCGTATTCCTCTAGGATCATATTCACTCTAAGCACTCGCTATCAATCCTCAGGCAAACTGCTTTTTTTTATAGCCCGTCATCCTGAATATATCGGTTGTGTAGCTAAGTACTGTCCATTTTTCTTAAAGTATCTGGTTGAAGCTTCTCTGATCTCCAGTCCGTATTGTCACGGGTCAATGACCCCTGTCATGGGTTAATGGCTATCAAAGCTTGCGCTGCGTGTCTAGCATACACAGTCCCACCACCGCCCAGTCCATCATGCACATTTCCACTTTCACTTTAGTTAACCTGAGTGACTCAGGAAGAGCCCCAACTGACAGTCTTCCTAATCCAAAGCAGGAGGTGGACTTCCGACATATCTAAAAGCAGAGTGTGACATCACTGAGAAAGACGGCGACCTGAAGCAGGCTGGGGACGCCAATGCAAAAGCCAGACTACGGAGAGACGTCATTGGCTCACATGACAGCTTGGTTGGAAACAGAGGTGTGTGTTTCAGGTACAGGGAGTAGAAATCCAGACCAAGATTTTGTTTTGACCAACCAATTGAGTACAAAGAGTCACAGCCGCAGAATATTCAATTAGTTAGCTGAAACTAAATCATGGCCTGGATTTTCACTTTCTGGACCGGAAATGGGACTGGCAGGAAAATATATATAAAAAAAAAAATTAATTAAAATTTTTCAATGAGGAGAGGCACCGCCCGGCCACGGGCTCAATCACGCCACCCTGGGGCAGGTCAGCGCTGCGCGGCTGGGAGGGGAGGCTGGTGACAGATTCCACTTCCTGGTTCCTGGGACAGGCACTCGAGGGATTGCTGGGGGGGGCTGTGCTTAGATGGCAGTCACTCAGAAAACATGGGACCCTAAATGACGTTTGTAAGCAGGTCAGTTAAATTGACACCAAAGCCAAAAAGTTTGTTGTGATCATATATATCATGTAGGGATGTAAAATATTTATCAATGCATCACAATGAATCAATATTTTAAGGTGGACATTCAATGCATCGATCTGTACATTCAGTACCGATTTTCCCAAGTGAAACAGAGACCCTAACAGTGCAGGCGTGCGGCTTTCCATAAACGTAGGACAACAGGGAAAGGTTCATAAATATTCATGAAGGCAGTGTTGCGTGATAATCTTTGTGCTCTGAAACTTTTGCAAAACTCACCCGCTTTGTTGCACAGGAAGCTTTCTTTAACGGTTACGATAATCTTTCGTTACGCTTTTGGAAAACACCTCTGTTCTGTAGCACAAAAAAGGTCATTAAATGTGTCAGTTGTGTTCGATACTGCCAGCCAAAATTTGAAAAAAAAAAAGTGAAAAAAACTAAAGTTAGCAGCACCAGAGCTAAAGACACAACTACTAAAATAATTGTATTGGATGATCAGCCGTTTTCCGTAGTGGGGGATCAGGGATTTCTGCAGGTCATACTCACCACTCAAAGTCTCAAACTACTGTTATTACATCTGACCAGGGACTGAGTTTTTGTCTTAAACAGAAGGAAATACGGCGTTACATCATTCTTTACTCCCTACTTAATCATAACAATAAAAAATAATGTTCTGAGGTTCCACTTTCTTTTTATTCCATTAATAGTTTGTAATTGAGTTCTCAATTTTCTTCGGCGAATTTCAAAAAAAGGTTTGAATTTAGGTTTTCAAATGAATCTAATAATCAATTAATCAAACTGAATTGATCCATCAAAATTGTCCCCTCAATATTGGAAATATAACTGAATCACCTTGGCGATAATGATTTACAGCCCTGATATCATGCACAGCTGGTTGCATAGTAGACAAGACACTGAGATGCACCAGTGGAAAACATTGTCTTCATGTATTATTTAATGGGAATTTAACAGGACCCTTCCAGAAAACTAAAAATCAGATCTGAATATAAATATTGACAACAACTGAATTGATCCTAATCTTATATGTCAGCTTTGTTAGTTGGAATAACTTTTTAGTATTAATCAGGTGTGATTAACCTGCACCATTCAACGGGAATGGTAACTGCTTTAACCACTAAACAATGCAGCTTATGAACATGCCATCTTTCAAAAGTATATACATTACAAGGTATACTGTAAAATTACATGTATTTTTAGTGGTGCATTTCCTATACAGGAATTTGATATTCAAGGTCTTCTTCGACACCTATCTTCAGGGATGCTGAACCCAACTCAGTCATTCCCAGGAGTCTCAAAGCCCAGGGGGACTTCCTGAGTTTTCCTCGAGTGTAGTTGTGTTTCCATCAGGATGTTTTTCAGTCTGGTTCCTGGGGGAGATAAAGCTGTGACGGGAGGGGGGGGGGGGTGCAACTGATTTCACTGCACCATTTCTTTCCCTGGCTGCTCTTACCCAGACGTGACCTTGTGATGTAAACCTCAGTCAAGCGGCGAAATTTCCATTGGCATGAGTGTCCATTTTTATCCTTCCACACCAAAAGATATCTCGCCCGTAAGGCTTCCCTGCTCCTGGATTTGAGTAGTACAGGGCGTACCCAACTGCTCCTAGAACATTCACAATCCAGGCAGCCGGCATTCAGTCCTTCCTGAAGATGATCTTCTCTTGACCCAGGGATTAACAGTACGCTGTGAAGTCTTTGGTGGAACTATGCGCACCGCAGGAGTTACAGAGATGCAGTAATAATACTATTGGAGATAAGGCTCATCGGAGCAGGCCCCGTCCCACAGAATCCACAGGGGGTGCAGGGTCTGCGCTGGGCAGGAAAAACAGCCCCTTCACACTCATTTCAATGGCTCTTTGAGATGGTCGATCCACACATGGGGAAGGAGAAAAAGTCCCATGATAGCATTGTGTCCGTCAATTAACAAGCAATCAATGCAAAAGTGGCTTCCTCTAAGTCTCTCTCACAAAAGGTATTTGCTTGAATCTCCGCTATTCTTTTTCTCACACAATGGCGTGTGACGCGCACCAAGGCCCCAGAAACACGTTTAAGTGCAGCCGTTTCTAACTATAGCCACAGGAAACTGATATATGGCTGAATTATGCTGTCACTGCTGGCTCATTTATAAACACGTCTTTCCTGCGTAAAACGGATTCTCCGGGTTCGCATTCTAAAGTGGTAACTTTCTGTGAACTATCCGAGACATGGTGCGCTGCGGTGCGATTAACACCTCACTCCTCATTAGACAGTCACCACCGGCCTGCGGGGGCAGCAATTAGGGATTTGCGGAGACTCGCCCACCTGTGGCTGGCAAGTCCCAAGTTGCCGTCACACCGAGAGCAGCACCGTGGCAAGCAAGATGCTCTTCAGTCTCGGTGAATCACTCTCCCAGTGACGACAACAAGGACCCCCGCTTCCATCAGTCTCTCATAAACCCCAGCTGACGCATCGTCCCCCCCCCCCGCCCCATCTCATGGGTGCCAGGTCACTTTTCCCATCTCTCCCCATTTCGCTATGCTACAATTTAGTGATGCAATGTTGAGATCCTTTCATCCAATCACAATCCGTGTATGTGTCATCTGATCAACACTGACTGCTCCCATAGGCTGGATGGGTCCACCCACCTCCCACATGCCCTATCTTGAACCAAGCAGATGAACGGTGCCTGCATGCCGGCCTTTCAGGGACACCGCTGTGCGCACAGTCGCTTTGTTGGCGCCTTGAGTTCTGATGTGTCTGACTGCTGACTTTCTCGAACTCAGCATTTCAAGTCACCAGCAAAATGACCCAGAATTTATTAGCTTAGCCTTTTTCATTAATCTGCCAACAACCCCCATCTGAAACCTTTGTTGGCAAAACTGTGAACTGCTGTGAGGGACACAGTTGTATTATGGATAATTACATCGCAAACAGCAACAGCGGCATGAACAGCTCTTTTCACAAGGGTTAGAAAACTAATCTTCAGCACTGCAAGTGAGTGCTCGCCGAGATACCCAGCGCTTCACAACATTAGCACTTAGCACCACTTACACAAAATCATTAAGGATGGATGATTAACAACGACCAGCAGTCTTCCAGCAGTGAGAAGCCTAACAGACAGCCCTCTTTCCGGAATTTTCTCCCTTTGGAGAAACTGCTACATGGCTATTGATGAAAAGGGGCTGGAAGAGATAGCATTGCTCTATACCAATGTTTCTCAACCCAGTCCTTGGGGGGTGTCCCCCCCCCCACAAGAAAGCAGCAAAAAACTGTATGGGGTTTCCTGAGGACTCGCTTAAGAAACATTGCTCTATACTATTATACTCCTAAATATCTGGGGCCCTTCTCACACAAATATGCAAATGAAATCTCTTTATATAGGTACAAGCTAATCAATCTAGCCATGGAAAAACTTGCATACGTCCATGGAAGCTCTAGGAAAGTTCCGCAGGCACAGAGACTTTGCTTTTTATCCAAGTTCCAGAAAAACCGAATTCCTAACAGACGCCCATGCCTATCATCCGTAATTAGAGTGATGTGAACTGGGGAGAAGACCTCCAAGCACAAACTGATTGGTGGGCTCCTGAGCCGGGCCTCCCCTGTGATTGGACGGCGTTTGATCATAAGCCAAGCTCACATTTCACCTGGATGCTGTCCGGTGGGAAGCCCATCCAACCATACGCCCTTCTGGATGACAGTGAGCCCCAGGCCAGCATCAGATCAAAGATGAGAGTGAATAGCCATGATCCGCTCCACCTCACATGCACCCTCTACCTGCCGGTTCATGCTCATCCCCAAAAATCACACCGGGGATGGACCTGAACTACAAAGCCCCCCTCCAGAAGCAACAACCACACTAAGAGCCGAGAGTGGAACATGAAAGCACCTTCTAACCTGCTGATCTGCACCTACATTCCCTGCTATGGGAGCCTTCTAAAGACGTGATGATGAAAGGGGATGAAACTCGACCTGCAAACTACATATTCATACACACAACACAATAAGAAAATCCACGTTTCAGCTCAACAAAGTAAACAGACAGCATACGGTTTTATCTGATTATACAACGGAGCTCGTTTTTGTATTAATCCCTGTTTCTAAGCCTCTAACACCATGCCTGCTGATAACTAATCAAAGACTTATCTGTGGTCGGGACCAGACTCAGCCACGAATGCCATTCTGCTAGTCAGTCAACGATGGTCGTGAACCCCTGCCAACGAGGGCACTAATCTGGGTTTTACGGGGGCTCACTGGCACCTGATGGCTGACTCTCCACTTCCTCTTCAGGCCGACGCAGCCCGTAACATGGAGACGCTCTCCCGCCAGCCTCCATCTGTCGCTAATGCTACAGCGTGTGAATGAGGCAGGCCCCCGCGGGGTGGCGCCCTCTGCTGGGTGGCTGGGTGCTTTGCGGTCTCCGCTGCCTGCAGGGTATGTGCACGCGGAGGGGAGATGGGCCCGCTTCCCAGAGACGTCGGCTTAGCAGAGATACCTGTGATTCGTGCAGGGGACAAAAGTCATACTATATGCTACCCATAATGCCTCACGGATGGAGTCATCTGTAAACAGTCACCGCGACACTTTTCACCCGTGAACTGGCGCCAGAGGTAAGTCTCCTGCATTCGCGGAGCAGATTTGCTGGGGTCCCTCTAACGAGGAGAAAGATCTCAGGAGACTGGCTTCCTGTCTTAGGGTGACAGCATCTCACAGAGGATGGGAGTGCTGCCCTCTACCTGCAGTGCCAGTCCACATGTTACTCCCAGGAGGGCTCCTGAGGCAGCCTGCTGCTCTCAGAGCTTCACCCTCCCTGCCCCGATCTACTCCCCACCGGCCAGCCAGACAGAGGCCGGCCAGCGCTACGTTGCTGAAAGCTGAACTGATGCTTTTCCTCTGTTCCCTGTCCATCTGCCAGCAGAATGTACTACTACGTCAGCCCCAGTAACCTGCCCAGAGCTTTCACTGCTGTCCTTTCAATAAGGAAGGACGGTACCCACTAGAATACCAAGAATGGTCAAGCGTACAAGACCACTACATTTAGTATAAAACAGAAAGACAACAAGCCAAGCTTTAGACCCCATCCCTTTGCTCACAGGACTAAACTATTAAATGGTGAGGGGCCATCACTGGGGTCTATCTGCATCTGGGCCTGGAGACCCATGGAATCTGAAAGGCAACCTGGCAGGACATCCAGGCCGACCCATAAACAAGTGGAGGGACAGGATGTGGTGTCAGGGTGAACTGGAGCGTTCAGTCGACCGCAGGCCAGCGATGTCACTCACAGAACTAACGATGTCCTGTGTGTGGTACCTCTGACGGGTCGCATCACAGACGGGACCGAGTCACATGACGTCAGTCCGAGGAGGCGATGACAGGCGGTGGCTTGTCCTGTCGTACTTAGCTTGCTCATATCTAGGTCCCTGGTGGTTTATATGCAATGGTCTCTGTAGGAGCAGTTGGTGAAATTCCCCAGCCTTGACCATGTGCAAAAGTGGGAACCAGTACAGTGCTTCTAACGCTTAAGATCATGCTACCAATTTAAACACCAGATGCTTTTTGAGGGTTAGGGGGCAACTTACCCTGAGTAGCTTCAGTAATTATCTGTATGACGGTCTTGGATGTAGACCTTGAAAGTGTGCAGTGATGAAGATCACGAATCTTATAATGCAGTGACCAAACAAAACAGAACCTCCTTATGCAGTTACAAAATGGAACCCTTTCATGCAGAAATGAAGTATGACAGAACCTTATTATGTAATTACAAAACAGTACCTGTCTGTGTAGTCACCAAACCTTATAATGCAGTCACAAAACAAAATGGAACTTCATAATGCATCACCAAACAAAACAGTACATTATAATACAATCACCAAACAAAACAGAACATTATAAGAGATTACCAAACAAAACAGAACATTACAATAAAGTGACCAAACAAAACATAACCTTATAATGCATCACCAAACAAAACAAACCTTATAATGCATCACCAAACAAAACAAACCTTATAATGCATCACCAAACAAAACAAACCTTATAATGCAGGCACCAAACAAAATGGATTATCTGCTGAATCACATTGTTCTACTTTTCATTTCATTTTCAAATGACTTTTAGAGTCATTTACCAGGCGGTAAAATGCTGATCAAAGCTCTGCATCTGCTGAGAGTATCGACCGACCCTCTGAACCGGACATTTTGTGAACTCAAGGCCCAAGAGTGCTTATGTATTCAATACACCTCACCCTGAGCTTAGATCTCATACTTATGATCTTCTGATTGGCGAAAGCTGAACAGCCCCCCCCCCCCCCACCAAATGGGCCACAGATCCCCACAGCGTATCATTCAGGTGTCTTGTACAGCTGGGGTTGAGGGGACAATAACTAATTGCCCGCCTCTCGGCACGTGTAAACGATGTGTCATGACAAGTGCCACCGCCGAAATGGCAGCCAGTCATCCCTTGTCCCCCCAGTAGCGGGCTGGGAGCTGTCGCTGATGGTGTAAGTAGAGGGGCGAGTTGCTGCGATGACCAGGGGATGGTGAGCTCCTAGCTGTGCGTGCAGGGGCAGGCGGGGGGGGGGGGGGGGGG
>JABFEB020000016.1:14816184-14842819 GCA_019775895.2 Stomatorhinus ivindoensis | reverse complement strand
TGCCTTTCTGTATCTCTGACACCGTGTCTCTGTCTTTATTGTAGCTATGCTATACTTCTGTGTTCCAAAGCCCCGTCATAAACATGCCTCCCCCAGTGAGAGCAGGAACAGGCAAGAAGCTCTGTGCTTTCTAAGCCAGTCACAACAAGGGATGGACATCACCTGAGTTCAGCCCCGAGGGCTCGCTAATTGCGGCGCATCACTACCGGAACACATATCGGAAACAGGCTTTCTTTATTTGACACCAATGACATTGGACCTTGGGGCAAGACTCTGCTTAAATTGTAATGGTAATTTGTAAATAATGAAGACTGGGTTCAATTAGAATTCAAATGTGAGCCATTATAGGATCCATAATGATGTATTCAGCCTTGGGGTCAGAACAGCAATATGTCAGGACAATTTGTGAGAGAAATGTACCTCACCCTGCCCCCCCACCCAACCCCACCCCCCCCACTGCCTCCCCATCTCTATTGCTGGCTGGGAGGTAGATTCAGGAAATGGTCTTGATTATATCAACCACTGAGGATGAACCATAAACTACGCACATTAAGTGCATATGATGCGTAAAGAAGCAACACTGCACTCCCTGCCTAGCTGAATAGATGGAAGGAGCCCCCCCGCCTTGACAAAGTGAGCGGCTGGAGAGCATCCTGCAGGGGAACCCCCAAGAGCAACCCCAAGGAGAACCACCAAGGGGAACCCCCAAGAGGAACCCCGAGGGGAATCCCCAAGGAGAACCACCAAGAGGAACCCCGAGGGGAATCCCCAAGGAGAACCACCAAGGGGAATCCCCAAGAGCAACCACCAAGGGGAATCCCCAAGGAGAACCACCAAGGGGAATCCCCAAGGAGAACCACCAAGGGGAATCCCCAAGGAGAACCACCAAGGAGAACCACCAAGGGGAACCCCCAAGAGGAACCCCGAGGGGAATCCCCAAGGAGAACCACCAAGGGGAACCCCAAGGGGAACGCCTTGCCAAAGACCTGAGAGTACCGCTAGACGCGCCCGGAGGCCGGCTCACATGCACAAACACATGCGCGCCTCTCCCACACTCGCTCTTCATCTGAGCGGAAGTTCATTCATCACAGGCGGCATCTGAATTCCGACACTGCCGCCTGCTCTGCACCCTCCCTGTCGAGCCAGATGTTACAAGCACTTTGTGTGACTTATTGGTGATTTTTTTAGCAAAATGGGAAGAGTCTGCATTGAGAAAATCTATCTGTAGGTATATTCTACACCTAACTGTAAACCTTAGTGAAAACTTTGTTCTATTGTGCAACGAAAAAGTCACTTATTTAAAGGAAAAAAACTTTATACATCCTGAGGCTACCGAATAAGATGTCACTTCAAACATTGTCATTTGGCTGTCACTGCTGGGGGGAATTATCCTAAACATTGACAGAAAAAATCACCCCATCCACTAATGCCTCAGCCAATCACAACCCAAGCCCACTCAATTACAGGTCAGCCAAGGGTGTCTCCAACATCCCCGATACAGCGACCTTTGTTAGTGACTCACCAGGGTCACATCCGTGCAAGGAAACCCAGGATTTCAGGAGCAGACCATCTCCCTTAGTGTAGGGGTGTCTGTAGGGAAGGGACGGCCTTTAAGACAACATCTTATGGAGCTAAACATATGTGATGTGTCAGGCAAAATCATGGTGCGGAGTGTACCATTATCAGTGTGCAAGCTCACAATTACACACCTCCTACACGGAAATGCCCGCTGCCAGCTGAGAAAGGGACGTATGACTAGGTACAGCTGGCTCACATTAGACATGTATAATTAAGCTCACAGTCATAGTTGAGCTGACTGGTCCCCGTGGGGGTGAATGGCGGGGGGGGGTCCCGGGGGGCTTAACAATGCTTACAAACAAGACAAGACTCTCCTTATCTTATCTTATCCTATCCATGTGGAAATAATTCCTGAAATTCTCTAAAATCCATAATCCATAATAATTAAGGAGCAAAACACAGAATGTTAGATATATTAGCATGTGCTCGTGTGAATGGTTATACATGAAGTCGTTCAATAATTTAATTTCAGTCATTATAGAGATAAAGCAACAAAAATTATTGCAATGGACTAGCATGCCATAAAGGCTGTACCCCAACCCTGCACCCTGTTCTGCCCCCCTCCCGCCACCCAATTCTGACCAACATAAGCACTTAGAAAAAGCATGGATGGATAGATGGAACTATCAAATTCTAAGCTCTCGGCATTGCCTTAAAAAATGCCAACCCTGAGGTATTATAGTCAGGTGGAGATGAAATGGCCGCTCGATGCCATCAGTGTTAAAGCAGCGAGCTGATAAACGGAGAGGAGAAGCTTTCCCAGAAGCCCGCGGCAGACCCTGGGGGCAAGCGAGACCGGGCCACCGGACCCGGCCGCCGCGGCACTGATGAGCTATGCTGAGCGGATCTCAGTCTCCATCCGCAGGGAGATCGATCTCTCCCACCAACGTTTTCCAAATCAACTTTAAATGAAGGAAATTCAGCTGTGAAATTAATTTGTGTTTCTGTACGTTCTTGTTGGCACATCTATTTATAGTGTATGTCTACAGCATAATTCTCTTTTTGCCCTTAAAATAGCACAGTGCCACATACAATTGCTATCGAATGTGTATGACCTTTATTCGGATTATTAGCCACGGCGCAATTCAACAACTGATTTATTTAATTCGATTAAGCAAATGAACTGGTGAAACAAAGCAATCGGGTTGCCATGGTCTTCATTTGTTTGCGCTAAATATATCTATAACATTGACTACCGAATAAGTTTTAGGAGAGGGATGCCGCTAAGTCATTTTAAAAATACGTTAGTCCTCCACTCCGTAGCTGTCCAATTAAGCCGCATTAATTACAAGCCGCAAAGCAGGCTTGAGAGGCCCCGCTATGGGAATGCTCTGAATCTCACTAAGGCTGTTTCTTTTCGGATTCTTTTTCTGGACATAGGCTACCTGTAATTCATCTGTGGTAGTAACAAAGACCAATCTAATTCGGTTCCCCGCACCCTGCACTGTGTAAGGGGTCCATGTGGTCAGTAATTCATAAACATCTCTCAGATACACGCATTCCTACAATTCACTGTATTCCATTTCAGCAGAATCGGAATTAATAGAATGCAATAAAACACGTGTTTAACTTTATCGGCAGATAAGACTCAAGTATTCGGATATTTTTTATATTTTGACCATATAGGCTAGATACGGGACAAAAAAACTGCTATCCTGGGTGGGAAATGCGGGGTACGCGGCCGGGAGACTCTATGCTATGCCAAAAACGGAGAATATATATATATATATATATATACACACACACACACATGTATACATGCATGATATGCAGCCACGACGAGTCATTTGCCTTTGAAATTGGCACTTAGAAATTATAAAAGTTGTTTTCTATACGATTGATGGCCATGTCCGTGCTGTATAAACCATATCATTTTTGTTAGATTTCTCTAGGGTCCTTATAAAAGCGCTGCAGCACGCCAGACGACTTGACCTGGTAATTCATTATGTACGCAGTTAATCGTGCTTATTTGGGAAGAAAGAGTGTTGACGCTCTAATTAATTATGGCAAGCGTAAAATATAACATATTCCACCCTAATAAAGGAAACCTTGATTGCCGCTTCTCGGACGGGGATGATACATATCGCCATTTTACGTTATTTTAAGGCATTTGGTGAAACCCTGACAGAAAGATCTCATAACGTGCTGCCGGAGCGGAGAAACGGCACGGAAAACATCATTAGAAAGTGTAAATGCCATCTTCCCCTAGGTGCCCGACTGCTTACAGTGTTTGTGTGACAGGCGGGGGCTTTATCGGTGTCCCCCGACCATCTTAACGCAGCCCCAGCCGAGTTAACGTATAATCGCTGGCGATCGTCAATCAAGGCTTTCCCCGGACGGCGCGTACAGTCGGGATCTGCGGTGGTGTCCGTGTGGGGGAGGAGGCAAGAAATTAAAGACGTCTCTGACCAAAAGGAAGCACAGAAATGCAGGGAGCCACGCAGGCTGACAGTACCAGCTGCCTGTGGATCAGCTCCTCCCCCCTAACCCCCCCCCGTTTGTCCCGCTTCTTCATTCCTGCGGAAGCCAGCAGAACTTTCTGACAGCTGAACCAGGGAATCTGCTGCTGAGTAAAGCAGACTTATTTGTAAAGTCCCGTTTGAAAGCAGATTATTTGTCACGGATGCACTGGAAAGCTCACTAAAGGATACACACCTGCTGCCTCCCTGTAGGGGGCGCCCTGCAGCCCCATCTCAAACCGGCACTCTGCCCAAAACACACCGCCCACCGCACCCCGAACACAGGACGAAATCCTCCCACCACCGCCCACTTTTCAAACAAAATGGCCATTTACACCACTTAGAGAAAGACTCAACCAACAAGTGAGCCGGGCTGCTTTTACTACGCCCTCGCAGTCCCCCCCCCCCCCCACCCAGTGATGGTACCCACTTTCGGCCGTGGGAGATAGAAAATCGCTCCACAGTAACGGAGCTCAATCAGAACACATCCCGCCATCACCATAACTCGCCAATGCACTGAAACACATGGCCATAGCATATACAGATATGCTTAAAGAAAAAATATTTAACCACTTATAATCACAGAGTACACACCAAAGCACACAGGTTCACCCGAAGGCAGTTTGTACACCGAGAAACAAGCACACGCATAGTCACTCAGTTATATTAACAAAGCCATGTATCCCACAACACACGCACAGCCGCACTGAAGAGCTATAAATGGACATTTGTTGTGGCTCCCCAGGGTACCGTAAGTGCCCTTGAGCAGAGTCTATTAGAAACATGCGATCCTCGGTCACAGTCCGACGGCTCTCCGCATCGCCTCCTGCCCCCAACGCCGTCAAGTCTCCGCTACTTTTACACAAAAGATCTGTAAGCAGGGCAAGCATGATCCTGACCCGGTACACGTCTGCTAAGAAGCCGTGTTCCAGGCAGGGGGTGGAAAGCTTAGCAGATGTATGTAAAACTAAGACAAAATCAGCAGGACGCGCTCCTCAGAACAAAATTACTAATCCAAATAAAATTGGAGACCCCACAATGTAAGCAGCCGCTTCATTTAAATAGGCCTAATAATAATAATAATAATAATAATAATAATAATAATACCTAAACAATTTCCGTACATTAAAAGCGATAAAGTGTAATCTAACTTTTAAATAGGCCTGCAGAAAGTAGGTCGGGAAGGCCATAAAGAGTTGTTAAAATCGTGTATTCCGACAAAATAATGCAATTTAGAGATAATATTTAGTCAGAGCATAACCTCTCCAAGTCCTGTTCAGCTCGCATTCAGGCGAAGCTTAATAAACACCTTCATGTAAGTCACTTTGAAATGTAGCTTATACGCACACTAGAAATCTTTTAAAAGAACAGCGGAACTAATTAATTTCAGGGAATAATGAGCCCGATCATTGATATGGACGGTAGCGAAGCCCGAAGTGTCCGGCTGCGGATGGGGTATCCCCGCGGTAACCCAGTGGGCCGCCCCTTAAAAGCAACGACTCGGCGTTGTTGATGTTGCCATAAACCTGTTTCCTGTTAAGCAAACGCTTATTTTGAAAAACTCATCCATAGCCTATATGCTGCATGCTTTCTCAAAACTTCTGTGCAGGAAGGAACAGCTCAGGCAATAATAATAACAGGGATTCTTAAAGCACCAATGACCATAATGATGAAACAAAGTTCCACTTGGGATACGTTTGTAAGAATAAAAATAATTATTTTCCATTACGCAGGGGGCAGGTTTTAGAGCTGAAGTATCCATCACGAAGCTAGAGGGCAGAGAAACCAGTTTGACACAATGGCTTTCAAAAAGCCAGTAGGTGAACAAAAGATAGGTGCTGATTCTGTACCTTATTACTCATAGCCTCTTCTCATCTACGGCAATTGGCAACAGTGATCAGGGACACCAGCGATTTTCTTTTCATTAAAATGCATTGAGATTTATATTGTATACAGCTGTCAGTTGGCTCTAATACCGTACATGTGTTCCAGACCAGCTCTTTGTGCGTGTGGGCAGCGGTCCGAGGACAACACAGAAGTTGGCGTCTTCGTCGCTGACCAGTATTGCCCATGGAGAGGACAAGCGGCGACAATAACTAAAGTCAGTTTGCATTGATTGAAATGGACAGAAATCGCACTTACGCTGCTGTTCTCGCCGGTCCAGTGAACCATCGCCTGGTTATGAGTGGCATCCCCCTTCAGCACGAAGGAGCTGCTCAGAAGGGACACTTTCTCCTGGGATGCTATTCTCCTGAAGCGTGCGGCTCCCGCTGCGCCCGGTTCTCCCCCGCTATCGGCGAAGCTCCGCGCAAACACTCCGCCGCTGCTCCTGTCAAGCGTCCCCTCTCCGCCGCTCCGGTGCAGAGCACCGCTGTCACCGTCTACGTGCCCCAGCAATGACACCCAGTGAACGGCCAGAAGCAGGGACAGGTACAGGTGCGGGGAAGAGCTTCCTTTCGTACAAAAATTCGGCCCGCTTTTCGCCATGGAAGCAGCTCGGTCTATCTGATACTGACAGCACAGTGCGATGCGAGAGGAAGATAGATGGATCTACTGTAACCGGAGAAGAAGGGAGGGATTGCGATGAGAAGGAGGGTATACACTAGGAACAACGTGGCCGTGTCAGTGCGCCTGGCCGCCGGGCGCAGAGAGAGCGGCGATGCTGCCATCTAGCGGTCATTGTCCTCGGAAGCCGACGCGGTGACAGTGATTAACGGGACGATGCATCCAAGCGACAAAAACGGCAATAGAGAAGCCAGCATTTCATCCCAGAGGTAGATTAAGTAGCTGGCAAGAACACATGCATTGTTATTGTTCTAAGAGCAGCATATTACATCATGCCATTCAGTGTCTTGAGAGTAACCGGAAAATACGTATGGATTTATATCTATATTTATATTAAATTTGAATAATAGCAAAAACAGCTAACAGCGTTATTTTTGATGGTTTACAAATTTGTGTATATAGCGCCAGGTCGCTGATTTCATGCACTGCAGATGTGATAAGATTTCGCCGTAAGAGATGCAGACTTTTTGGGGAATTTACCTCACATCATTTGTGAAGAAGCTCCATGAATTGGTATTTTCTTTTAAAACATTTGAAATTAATTTATGTTGTTGTGCCGTTGTGGCCTTGGCGATCATTTAAAAAGACAGCAATGTTTCTGCTTGTTGTCATCCTGCCTGAGTAGCCGATCCATGTAGTAGGCCTATATGGAGCTATACAACAGTCAGGATTTGCGGGGTTGTGGAAAAAGGGCAGGGGTCAACGATTCAAATTAATCCTATAGCTCATTACCGTAAGTGCCCCCTGAAGACCCAATTACCACGCAAAAATGGAGCGGTAGGCAGGCGACCAAAAAACCCGACCCGCCACACAAAGCACGAAGGATCGCATGCATGTGTATCAAGTGAGGCCCGACCGATTAGGTGACGCTTTATATCTCAGGAGTACACGGTGGGATCTGTTTTACTCTCTTTGGGCTGGCCCTATGTTTGTTTGATTTGTCATTGTTTATGGATGGCTTATTTCAGATGTTATAAGGGGCTATGCGTGAGCAGCTGCAGCATGAATCTTTGATGGGTACAACACGGGGGGCGGGGGAGACAGGCAAGGAGGTGGGGGAGCGCTCCGTCAGCCTCCAGAGCTCGCTTCTTTCAGAGGGGCTCTCACCAAAACTTGATTTTACCCCTGAGCGCAGTTATACAGTCCTGCTCATACACGTTCGCGGGATAGACCGAGTCGTACTTTGGGAAAGCGGTTCTCGCTTATTGCCCTTCGACGTTTGCTGTCATATTTCTGTTCTTATTACTGATCATAGAAGAAAGCATGTACTCTCAGTATGTATACTGCATCAAGGGAGGCGAGACACGGATACCTAGATGAATACAGATAGTGATAGCGGTTTTATGGTGACAGGAGTAACGACGTAGGCGCTAAAGTCGCTCCGTCAGCACCCCGCCGGTGGATTGTTCCATTACTCCTAAGCAGTATCCCAATCGAGGCTGACGTTTCCTTAGTTTGATCTGACATACTCCGAGATGCCGCAGTGATCATACTGAAATTAATCATGCCCAGCCAGATTCAGTTCTCTACCGATAATCTGACAGGCAGCCCACAGCAAATAAATCCTTCATGTGCCATAAATAAAATTCAGATGCAAATGATTTTGGCAGTCCTTAATAACCCACTGCTTCACTCCCAGATAGCAACTTTGGTTCAGTGCAAAAGGAATGGTGAAAGAGGAACGCTCAGTGGTGTCTCTATGAACACTAGATGTTTGACTGAATCGACGACATGTCTCGTGCTTGCAAACCTTTAGTGAGTTTACTTACCTAATCCCGGTTGCTCAGGGTGGGATTTACTATTGGGCACGAAGAGCCAATTAAGCGCTATGTAGAGACAGAGACAACTGCATAACAGCAGGAAAGCATATTATAAATGATCAAAGTGATGGAACCAAAGAAACGGGTTAACGGTGCGGGAAGATTTGAAATTCCGATAAAGATGAGGGAGAGACACGTGTCCTTCTTGAAGGCATAGTGACTGAACGTTGATGGCTTCTGGAGACAGAAGTGCCAGCTGCCTTTCTCAAAGGACGTCACTCCCTTTCACTCTATTCAGAGACGTACGTTTGTGAATGCCTCCTACCGCCGATAGGACCCAGGATCCGTGCTTTGGGATTTGCGCCTTCGGTTTGTGCCAGTACACCGAGGGGATACAGCATGTATGATTGGTGTGAGTGACCTCTTCTGGCCGGACACTGATATCACACCTGCTGCTGCAGCCTGAACCTTGATTTCTCCCGTGGTTACGCTCACTGTTTCCTCCCACAGTCTATAAGCACGTGTTGTCTCTAAATCGCCCGTGGTTTGTAATGGACTGTCATTCTTCCAGCATGTGCCTATTGCTTGCTGGGTGTGGCTTCCTGCTCTCTGTGTCCCTGGATGAGAGATGGATGATCAGTATTTCGTTCAGGTATCTGTAACAGCTGCGGCGTTCTGGTGCTCATTTCAACGCCACACCCATCATGCACTGCAGTAATTAGCAGGTAGAAGGGGCCCCAGGACCGCCCAGCAAATCTCACATACATGCTAAATATTTCTGAGAATTAAGGCACTGATATTATACATATTATAGCAATTTGTGGAATGCTACTTTTAATTCGTTCATTGTGGTGGGAGTCAAAACACAAAAACATTTGGTACAATATATAAAAAAATATTGAAACGTATTAGTCTGTTTTGTGTGTTGAGGCATTTTTTGCTATTTAACAAAAAGTATATTTGTGGAATTTGCTAATTACTGCAGTGCATGATGGGTACTGTATTTGGAGGCTACTTCACCTGCACCTGCTGCAACTGATGTAAGCAGGTGTGGGGGGGGAGGGGGGACCGCATGGTCCATTTTTGCTCCAGGGCCCAGTACACAGTTGTCTTCCACTAAGGTTAGTAATGGGTTCCTCTCTGTGAACCAGACACTTCGCACCGCTGCTGCACTCAAGTGGCCCTAACAGTGATTGGCCCACTTTGTTTTTGAATTGATTAATATTTTGTGAAGCTTTCTTGTTACCAGTAGATATGGTGAGTGGTTTGATCGACTTGCTCATACGCCCAGTACATTAGCTGAAATGGCGCGGTCCTGAAGCCCACTGGTGCCTGCAGCAGGACTTAGGTTAGTGAGAGAGCACTGGTGCTCATTCCCAAGCCAATTTAAAAACTGCATAGGAACAAAGGCGGCGGGAGAGGTGGGTGAATGTGACAGCCGACTGACAGCACAGCGGCCTCCTGTAAGCTCTGTCTCATCTTTCCTTTGACACGCAGACATTTATTACCAAAGGTAGCGATTCGTTAATAATGAACGCGTGTCTCGCCCCAAAAATCTGTCAGATCTGACAGACAGGCATTAAAAAAAATTCCAAGCTGTTTAACAAACTTTATTTCAGCTTGCGGCGTCAGCCGGCTGACTTGCAAATGGCCTGTAATTATTTTCACGAATCGCGGTTAACAACGACAGAGAGGCTGAGCACAGGTCTTCTGGGAGGTGGGACTCTAATGACTGTTTATGGAACAGCCACTTTGACCCAGATAGACACCACAAATACTGTGACAGTTCCAGACAAGGTGGCTGGGGCACTGTTACAGGAACAGGGATAATAATCATCTTGACAGAAGAAATTACGCTGAAACGAATGGAGAGAGATACACAGACAGGCCAGGAAGGAGAGAAAGAGAGAGAGATTTACAGACAGGCCAGGAAAGAGAGAAAGAGAGAGAGATATACAGACAGGCCAGGAAAGAGAGAAAGAGAGATAGATTTACAGACAGGCCAGGAAAGAGAGAAAGAGAGAGAGATTTACAGACAGGCCAGGAAAGAGAGAAAGAGAGAGATATACAGACAGGCCAGGAAAGAGAGAAAGAGAGAGATATACAGACAGGCAAGAGAAGAGAGGGGGAGATATATAGACTATCCAGAAAAGAAGAAGAGAAGAGATACAGAGGCCAGAAAAAAGAGAGATACACAGACAGGACAGAGAAGAGAGAGAGAGAGAGAGCAAGAGAGAGAGAGAGGGGTGATTGCCCTGTGATGCTGTCAGCTCATGAATATGCAAAGCAAAATTTTCATTGTTTGGGGAGTTTCGGATATAAAAGCTGGGGGAGGGGTGTTTTCTGTACAAGGGATGTGTTTTAAATCCACTGAGACTTCATGTCAGCTGGACTTTTTATGTTACAGGTCATATTATGAGTTGTCATATTCCGGCCAATACAATAGAGATTATCCAAAGTCTTTGAGCCCAGAAGTATACAATGCCTTTCCTATTTAATTATAAAATGATCAGAAAAAGAGGCTTATATTTTAGTAGTTATTGTGGCTGATATGCCATGACAGCAGTGTATCTATATATAAAGCACAGATACAAACATCACCATTGCTACGCTTTTAATTAAAAAGATGAAATAACTCTCCCCCACATCCTCTTTTCCCACTCGACATTGAAAAGCAGTACTGTGGTTGTTTTTGCATTATGTAATGTGTTATACATCACAGGCAACTCTAGATGCAATGCAGCCATCCTATTTTCTATCTTCTCCCCTCTGAAAAAAATCTTCTAAATCCATTTAACCTTTTTATCCCACATATTTGTACATATTCTACTGGTGGCTCAACCCCCGTGGATCAAACCCAAGAATTGCTCCTGTGTGACATCATTGTTGTCTCTGAATTTCCTCAGCATGAAAAATCTACTAATACAATCCTAATACGATATTTTTTTTATTGTAAGTTATGGAACATTATGACCAGATTGTGAGCCATAATTTTGAGTGTCAGAGATGGATTTTAAGCAATTAATATACAGCTCTGGAAAAAATTAAGAGACCAAAGCGACAATTTTAGTTTCACTTATTTCTCAGCTTATCAGAATTCGTCTGTGTAAAATATGCATTTTTTTCAAACTCCAGCCTGGCTCTTCCCTGCTTGTCATTAATGAAGGGCCCCTTCCTTACTTTATGGGACTTCAGTCTGGCTTCTAGGAGCCTGATACGAGCTGTCCTAGCAGTGCACTTCACACCACTTAACGTTTCCCTTTTTTTTGAAGGTCACTTGATGTCATTCTCTGATTTATGAGACTCTGCCGAATAAGTTGACGGTCATTTCTGGCATTAGAACGTTGATTCTGCCCTCTACCTGCTTTTTGGTTATTGCCAGTGTCTCCTGCTTCACTCCTGCTTGTTTTTAAAAACAGAGCCGTGTAATGAGGTCATATTATTACTGAAGTGGGAAATTAGTTTGGCACTTCATTCTAGCTAGTATATTACTCATGCATCCTTCAGGGAAGTCCTTGTCATATTGCTGTCATCCTTTGAACGTGACACACAATCTGCCATAGTCATCAGAGCAGAGTTGTGGGTCAGGGTGACAGGACAGTGGAAGAGGATTGCGTGAATAAATGAAGTGGTCTGTGCCTTTGGTACTTGTCAGAAGTGGAGTATATTGCAGTAGGACCCCTTGCATATGCAGCAATCACACCAAACGACAGAGCTGCAATGTGCTGATATGAGTTTTATTCTCCCCACTGATCTGGCAGTTCGCGTCGCCCCACCCACAGCCGCCTCCTCCATTTTATTGAGAGTCGCTGGCTTATATGAGTCTGTTTGACATAGGATTTCCCTGTGGAGTCGGCACGTCCTCCCCGGGTCACCATGGGGTTTCCTTCAGGTTCTCCGCTTCCCGCCTTAGTCCAAAAACATGCCTTGGGGAAGTTGCCAGATTATCCATAAGGGTAAATACATGTGTGAATGGTGAGTGTGACAGTGACGGTTTGCCGCCCCCTCATTGGCAGAATCAGAGGCGATGAAGGTCCAATAGAAACGGGGGGTGGGACTTAGGGACCCATCACACGGAGGATCAGGAAACTATAGATTTATTAGTTTTGATTACCGATGCATGTTACATCGCATTATGAAGCGCTGGAAATCAAAGCATATACAGCCATGAAGACAATGAATAGACCACTCTATATTTTTAAGCATATCTACATTTTTTAATCATGGTTTAACTGTGGACTGCTGGTAGACAGCTATACTGAGCAGCAAGATGCTTTCAGGTTCAAAGTTTGTAAGACAGCAGTACACAAACATAAGGTGAAACAGGAGACACTGGGAACGACCGAAAAACCAGTCAGGTAAAGAGCAGAAGCGACTTTCTAATGCCAGAGGTGACCCATAACTTATCTGACAGTTTCTCATGAATCGTAGGATGACATCAAGTGGCCTTGTAAAGGAATGGAAAGCATTAAGTGCAGGTGTGAAGTGCACTGCTAGGACAGTGTGTATCAGGCTCCTAGAAGCAGGACTGCAAAAGCAAAGAAGAAGCCCTTCATTAATGAGAAACTGCTGTTTATTCGCAGACGTGCACCCATAAATTGAGAAATGAGTGAAACAAAAAACTGTGCTGTATATTTAGAATTTGGTGATCAGTGTTGACACACCACAGCAACAAAATACGAGTGTGTCCTCAGCATTTAACCCATATGTGACAATAGCAGGTGGCAGCTAATTCAGCCCCCGGGGAGCAGGGCTTGGGGGTGGTACCTTGCTCAGGGTACCTCAGTGGTACCTTGCTGGTTGGGGATTCAAACCAGCAATCTTTCAATTACAAGTGGATGATGGTATTGATGTTTAATTATGTAAGAGATAATGTGACTTATAAAACAAGAAACTTATTTTGGTCTGTGACATGAAGCAGTACTAATTATGCCAAAGTATTTATTATTATTTTAAAACACCACTGTACTCTTATGTTTGCACTGGCAGTTGTCCTTCGTTCCTGTTTTCACTGTGTCCTGTTATCTGCACTCCTCTCGGTGTTAACCGTTTACACCGAACCGCAAGCAATTCAGGTATGTTCACATTAAGCAATACAGAGTTCTGAGTTTATATTTTGTTTCTTTATACATGTTTTTCCTAAACGTGAATAATTTTCAATGTGTAACATATGTTAAATTTCATCAGTGCTAACTAGGACACAGAGTATAACCTTATGTAATGAAGTCTGTATCTTTATCTGAAAGTTTGTGCGTTCAAGTCATGTGATGAGTAATTAATCATGCAATTAATCAAGGGCCTTAGCCTCAAAAACTGCTTCAGGGAGGTCACCAACCATGATCACAAGCCTTCCTCATTTCTACGACGCTTTGGGCAATGGCATCTAGTAAAATATGTGCAGATAATAAGTTGTGTTGGAGACTTGAGACACGATTGAGAAAAAGCCGCAGTCACTCATACTGACTCCGCCCGGCTTAACCTTACCCTGGAAATCGTCCTTGGTCACGTGCTCCGACCTTCTGCGTGATTTCAACCAAACTAGTTGAAGAGGATGTGCACGTCCTCTCATTGGACACTTGTGAAGGGCGTCGGCGGCCTCGCACTATGATTGGTGTAGACGCAGTGCCAAGAACAGCATGTTAATCTACGCCGTCAGCGTGTGTGACCGAGCGAAAATGGCGAGCTGGTGCGTACGGGCTGCGAGGCAGAGTTATGGTGTTGTGGCATCACCTGCTTTTTTAAGGTAAAACGGTGTCCGCTAAAGGGATAGCTTCCAGAATAAAATTATTTAATTGAAAAGATCTTAGCATGATTAAGGGGTTTATAAGGGTCTTACAGTGCAGTGACGATTCTGTCATATCCTCGTGTCTGAGTTTTCTTTAGGTGTTATAAAAGCAGCTGAACAGGATTACTTTGAATTTCTTCGTAGCATGTTCCCGAATGATTTCCCTATTTATGTGTTGCAGAACAGCTAGCTGCGTTTCGTTCTGTTGCACAGCACATGCTAATTGAATAGAAATGCCCTAAGTGCGGGCTCGAATTCTTTCTGATGGGTATCGCTAACGTTTTGTAGCGGCAAATCCTGCGACTCACGCGAAACGTGCGGGGCAGTATTTGGTGATTCGAATTCTGATTTGCAAAACCAGGCTGTCAAATTTAAAAGGAATTGTCGATATCGGCATATCGAAATGCACTCTACTGAATAAATATTGGGATCTTATGCCAAGCTGGTTAACTGCTTTGTCCCTAAATTCCCTGGGTCTTTACCAGTTATTCCAAAACCGTATTCCGTGTTGGTTTTTAATGAATTTGAGCCACTGCAACCTGGATTTTGCATTTACCCAGCTGAAGCATGTTGAATCTTATTCCTGAAGTGCTGGAACGTTACATTTCAAAAAAGTGCTTCCTCCACTCACCACAGGGTGGCGCCCCGTCTCCTGTGTGCAGCTGCCCCACAGAAGAACAACGGGCAGAGCCCCGAGGAGGATCCTGGGGCCCCCAAGGTGGAGGTAAGCGCAGCGGAGAAGGTGCTGGTAGAGGAGAAGGCCCAGCTGGAGGAGCAGCTGAAGGACATCACGGTGAGGGCACCTTCTGTGGCAGCCGTCCCCGGGTGCGACCCCCTTGTGTCCCGACTGGTGATTGACCTCATGGTCTCCTAGGTTTCAGTAATCTCTTATGGGACTTGGTCAGATTTGCGTTTTGAGCTGACGTGACTTTTGAACATGTTAGGCACCCTCATTGGACGCTGCTAATTTGTACAGTAAAGAAATGAAAAGTTACTTATTGATTTTAAGAGAGGCCTTTCCGGGAAGGACCCTTATCTGGCATGTTTCCCTGTAATCTGCCACAAACAGGACAAATACAGGAGAGCCCTGGCAGACACCGAAAATCTACGACAGCGGAGTCAGAAGCTGGTGGAAGATGCAAAGTTATACGGTACATAAGTATCAGTATTCTGCTGTGGGCAGGTGCCCCATCCTGGCGTATACTCTGGGTTGTGCCTGTTGTTTCCAGGATTAGTTCTGGACTCCTGTGACCCTGCATAGAACAAGGGGGGTGTATGGAGCCTGGTGTTTGGATGGATGAGTGTTAAAACTGGGGCACGTCGATAGAAAAAGGTTTAAGCACATAATTCAGCGTCTGAATCCGACGCTTGTTACAATCTGAAGTGAAAGTTCCTTTTTTGCATTAAGATGCATGTTCAGATAAACAAAGCGTGTTTTTCGCTGGCGTAAGATCTTGTTTCCTAATGTCGGGTCTTAGTAGTTGTCGCGTTCACGGTGTGAAATTACTGACGAGAAACAATCTGACCAGGAATTCAGGGTTTCTGCAAAGACCTGCTGGAGGTAGCCGATATCCTGGAGAAGGCGACGCAGAGCGTGCCCAAAGAGGAGGTGAAGGATGATAATCCCCACCTGAAGAACCTCTACGACGGGCTGGTGATGACCGAGACGCAGATCCAGAAGGTGTTCACTAAGCACGGCTTGATCAAACTCAGCCCCGACGGGCAAAAGTTTGACCCGTACGAACACGAAGCGCTCTTCCACGCCCCGGTAGAGGGCAAGGAGCCGGGCACGGTTGCCATAGTCACCAAGGTGGGCTACAAGCTGCACGGGCGCACTCTGAGGCCAGCTCTAGTGGGGGTGGCCAAAGCTCCGTAGGATGTTCCCCGATGAAGGTGACAGGTCTCTGTGGGTACGGCTGCCCAGATGAAGGTGACAGGTCTCTGTGGGTACGGCTGGCGTTCTGCCTGGTGCCTGCAGGTCGGAAATCCAACAGCTGAATGATGTTTTTCTGGACTTCAAGCACAACCTGTCATCACTGAATTATGTTTTTTCTGAACGTCACAGGGTCTACACAGATCTGTAGCTAACACTTTCCAGACATGTATGTGTGTATATAATTGTAACTTACGTAATTGAAATTTTAGCCGTTCATCACCTTTTCTATATGTACGCAGCTGGGTGAATTGTGTGGACCATGATAAAGACCGTTGACCATCTAAATAGGCCACTGTCAGCAAGCCCCAGCATGGAGACGTGCAGGACATGTGACGGCGTATCTTTATCTTTCTAGCTGACCCCGTTTTTGTCTAATAAAATGTGAGGGAAACCTGCTTCTCTAGAGTGGTATGATAAGCCAGTCATTCAGACCGGCTCTGCTGGGGAAACACCTGGGGGAATTCCCAGTTTGTATTATTTGTAAGCAGAGACTGAAAATGTAAGCTTAAATTAATTGATTAATTGAAGTATGTCTGTTGGAAACTGTAAGTCATTTTATCTGTTATAAAGTACATATTTAAATTACCTTCCAGAGGTTACAGTATGTCAGTGTGTATTATCTAATCCCCCAGAGTCTTTAATGAGGAAATGTTAGGACCAGGAACTCAATATATACACAGATGAGCTAAAATATGAAGCCTCCACGTGAAGTGAATAATTCTGATTGTCTGGGATATATTACATAGTATCCTAACATTCAGTACTTTTAGTAGATGTTGAATTCGGAAGACAGGGGTAAATATCTGAGTGACTATGATAGGGGCCAGATTGTTATGGGGCATCTCTGTTACACCATGGTATGGAAGTGCTTGCCCACGGTCAGGCATGGTGAGTATGTACTAAGAGTGGTGTGAGACCACGATCCGCAGTGTGGGATGCGAGCAAAGGTCATGCGAGTGATGTCACGACTCAGTGTCACCTTGGACCAATCAGAGGGTCTATGCTGAGCTCCGCCCACCTTCAGAAGCACCGACGATGGGCACGAATGCTTTGGAATTGAACCTTGGCGCAATGGAAGAAGGTCGCCTGGTCTGATGAATCCCATTTTCTGCTGCGTCATGGACGGCTGGGTTATGTGTGAAGTGTTTGTGGGATGCGTTGGACTGACAAGTCCGAGTTGCAGCTATTCCCTTCATCAAAATTATCTGCCGTTTGTGCCTCAGTGGTACCACACAGGATAACCTTTGCTCGCATCCCACATTGATGAGTCTTAGCCGCTGGACCCCCCATCGCCAATTGTGGCTTCTCCTCCCCCGCACCACTCTCAGCAGGTACTCACCCAGGCCAGCTGTTAGCCCCCCCCACCCCCAAGCCAAGCCGTTTCTAAGATGCTTGGACCCGTTTGTCTGCCTCTAATTACTGGACCCTTATAAAAGTCACTCAGGTCTTTTGTCCTGCCCGTTTATTCTGCATTTGGCGTGTTGACTACTAGTACTGAATCCTGGCTTGCTAAGTAATATATCCCATAGTACCGAACGCCGACTTGCTAAGTTACATATCCCAGACCTTGACATGCAGTGTTTCTCAAGATAGCCAAGATTGTACTTGTCATGGGAGGGTGGTTATAATGTTTGGGCTCGATGGTGTATATCTGTAATAACTGAAGGAATTAGCATCCCTTTGGGTGTATTGCTGTGATTCCTTTTGTTTTTGTCACTGTAAGTATTATAGCGTGTTCAAAGCCCAGAGGTGGGTGAGGCACACAAGCTGACGCTGAGAGGAGCAAGGGTGTAGGTCCTACGCACCGTGGAACCGGCGTGATCCCAACAGGTAGCTAAGCATGGCAGACTCAACAGTCACCAATCATCTTCCCAGATCGCCGATGGCAGACTCTGTGTTGCTAGGGGTGTGGAGAAGCTGTGTAGTTACTCTACGTATCAGTATGCCGCCCAGATCCCGAATAAGCTTACTCAAAGTTTTTTCTGAAGGCATCTGCTGAATGTCAAATAGATCAGCTACCACAATTAGCTTAGCATCTTGGACTCTGAAAGCTTTTTTGTCCTGTAGCTTTCCCTGCCGAAATATGAGGATCCACTTCAGTCTTTCACCATGCGTCAAGGTCATAGACACACACACACACACACACGACGGGTGTCCTCTGGCTGGGCCTTGGGCTTTATAGTCAGCCCGCAACAAAGAGGTTAGCATCCGCCGTTTACAGCTGAGGCGTCCACGAGCACGCTAATAAGCGAGAAACCATGGCAACAGCAGATTGCTCCCGGCCGCCGCACGACACCATAACGTGACTGGGGTTTAAGAGGACGCTTCCCTAAGGGGGGGTTGGAGAAATACCCACTGAAGCCAGAATGTGTGTAAAAAGCATCTGTAAGAATAACACTCTCACACACACAGAATTGCAGGTTCTGACGTTACACCTATCCCCAAAGCACAGAACCTGTTATCAGATGCCTTTACACTAATGGATGAAGGCTTGTGAGTAATACAGATGTTCACGTGATATGGAATAGTGATGCTTTATTCACCTCCATGGGGAAAAACCCTGTTTGCTGACCCCATCTCATTCACAGACAGACACACACACACACACGCCCAGTGCCCATCAGTGGCGGCAAGTCCTGGGATTTGATCCACCGACCTTCTGATCGCAGGCACAGATTCCCAACCTGCTGAGCCACACGTTGTCCCCACCAAACTTCCATGCATAAAAGCTTTCACCCCCCCCCCTTCCCCCACAGGCCTGAAAAAATAAGGATGAACAAACACAGCTGTAAAGTATGTGAACTTTAATACAAAACACAATGACAAACTGCCACGTGCACCAATGGAGTGTGGGGTCCGCAGATGCCCCCCCTTCACAGCTCTGACATCACAAAGGACCCCCCAACACCTACAGCCTCTGCGCTTTACTCTTTATTTCTTATTACAAAAGTTAAAAAACGTTCCGGAAATAAAATACTTTACATTACTTGAATCAGCATTTATAGTCCTCTGTCTTACTCATTTTACAAAAAATACTTATTTTCTAAAATATTTGACAAAATCCCAATGAAATAACATATAAACTGAAAATATGTCCATGGAAAAAGCCAGGTATACTTTTTTTTATTTACAATGACTTTGAATTAATAAATTACCCAATTTTTTCAATCAGATCTGAATACACCGCTGATTTATACTTTTTCCTCCGAATCTTAACATGCAAGAAAAAGTAAGAAATCACATGTAAGACATCAAAAAGGAGAATGCAAACATTTTGTTTAAATTTAGCATCTTTTTTAACTGCTGGTATCTTTGGGAAATAAAAAAGTAAAAATTAATACATCTGAGCATTTACAAAATGCGAAACGGCAACCCCCCCCCCCCCCTCCACTCCCAGTTACAAACAGTGGAAAAAGCAAACAGTGAACGATCATTGCTAGCAGACAACCAGCGCGTTAGCTTCACTAGGATAGAAAGACGTTTTGGGACATGCAGACGGTAAGCGGCTGGGTACTTAACATGCTCACAGTACAGTGAAGCACCGCAGGACACAGACAGCAGGGCGCTTTGCATCGCAGGTAAATCGTTAATGAGAAGCGCACGTGTCCCGTGGGACACTGCAGAACGACGGCGGCCATCTACGCATTCTGTCTGTCTTCATTAGTGAGGCGGATGCTCAGCATAATTCACTGTATTCTGTAATGTGGATTTTCTATACTCCTTTGGGGCAAATAAAACGTTAAGTAGCTGGTCTGCTGGCTGTATCTGCCCCTGGTTCGAGCCCCGCTGGCTCTCATCAGCTGCTCTTAAACACAGTGTGTGGTCCTACGTCAGGTCAGACCCGAACTTCGGGGTCTCGCTTTCATCAACGGGGGCCCCTGTCCTCCCAAGTACAGGCTTCTGCCCAGTCCTGCCCTCCTGCCCCGCCTCTGTGGGACGGCACCCGCTCACTTCCGTCTCACACGGCTGCTATGCCAAACCCTCCCCCAGCGGAGGGAATCCCACACGAGCTCCTCATACACCAGATTCCACCTACTCTTCATTGCACGTTTGCAATGAGGCGTGCCAACACGGCCCACGGAAGCCGTCCCGTAGCAACACCAACTGCAAGTTGCAGTACTGGTTACCACAGTACCTCTTAAAAGTAGCACTACTTGCCCCATGACCTTGACCATTAGCATTACAATGACACCGACCTAACAAAAACCAGTCCCGGCCCTTTAAGGCGCAGTGACGCTTGTGCGGTGGCGACTCCGAGAAGTCAATCTGCTCTCAGAGAGTCTGGCCTCCCTTCACTGCACGTCTCTGGTTTGGTTATTCCATCGTTTCTTGCTGGCAGCAGGATTGAAACTAAGTGAAAGCTGCACGCCTTCCTAATCCAGGGCTTCTGAAGGAGGATATGCAAGATTCAGATAACAGCAGTGACCCTTGAAGTTCTCACAAGCCTGAAACACAGGAATTACTTTTAACAAATTATACTGAGGTTTTTTTTTTGGTACTTTTTAGACTTACATTTAAGGACAGCTACCAAGACGCCGAATTCCACATGATTTAGGGAGCAGCTGTTTTTAGCCAAGTCACAAAGTTATTGCACAAATGAGCCCAAACCAAAGCATTGCCGCTACTCCCCACCCCTTCCTGCACACGTTCACGCCATAGTCGCCCCACTTCAGTTTCAGCCAATCACAGCTGTAGATCAGTGTTTCTTAATTGGAACACGGGACTGGCTAAAATCACTGACCACATGAGCCGCGGAAGACCCATGATAGCTGCCATTCGGACGGAGAACTACGAAGAGAACTACGAAGACACAGACCAATAACAGACATACACAATGGATTCTTTGACTCATTTCTGGATGGTACACCCAGCCTATGCACTAACACAGCCAATAAGGAAACAGAACATGCATTGTTAAAACCAAATAATAATCACCACCACAAGTTCTACGGTTCACAATACAATCGATCAATGTGGAAGCAGGTGGATCTTGGACTCCAGCAAGATAGACGCTAAAACATGTCCGTTTGGCAAACTTGAGCTCTGTGTCCACCTTTTGCTTCAGGAACGGCATAAATTAAAAGCACAATGCCCACCGCAAAAATGTTAAAGCGGCTTCCTCGAAAACAGTTCTCTCACAGGCACTGAAAGGTTCCGCAGCTTAGCATCGAAACTGCAGTTTCCAATCAGAAGAGGTACGAGTGATTTTCACCAGAGACCAACAAGAAGCCCCTGCGGATGCAGACACAAAGAAGGCTGTTACACAGCCAAGGCCATCGCCCTCCACGTCAGACCCCAAGCTCCCTGTCTATGCTACATACATTTTGTCCACAACTGTTCCCCAGCATCTAAAGCTACACTGACGACTTAAGAGTTACAAAACCCAAAGGTCAAGCTGTGATATCTCAACTGTTCTCTCTCTCTCTCTCACACACACACACATTCATTATATTTGAAAGTTCTCACTCCTCATTCCAGGAACATCTGTGCTACGGAAAGGCCACGCGGCTGCAGGCGACGCGCTGCCTTTTGGGGGAAGAGCATCCCCACCATGTGTGGAACACTGATGGAAAATAACAGTGACATACAACCTGTGGATCTGGAATCCACCTCCCAGACTGAGGGTCTCCAAGATCCACCACTTAGCAAAGCGCTAGGGTACCAGTGACTTAGTAGCAGGCAGATCTCATGCTCACCTGCCGAAGCCTGCCTGGGGTCAGTACGCACGAGGATTATTCTGATCAATCTGGAAAAATATCTCTTAACCCCCCCCCCCCTTTGTGTTTTACATTTTTAAGGGATAAATCTTTGCTTTCCAATGTACACTTCAAATTTACAGGCAGAAAAGCGACGAAAGTAGAAAAAAAAAAGATGGAAGGAACCAACAATGGCATTAGAATCTAGTAGTTTGGCCCATCTGGAAGCTGCAGGGCGAGCGACGAGACGCAGAAGGCGCCTGCTAGGAGGCTTCTCGCGATATCCAGCCGCTCTCCGTCAGGAAGCTCAGGATCCTCTTTTTGAGAACTTTGTCCAGGTAGCTGGGCAGGCGGCTTTTGGCGGGAATGCCTTGCCTCTTCTGCAGGTGGTCTTTTATGATGATGGTCTTCACCGTCACGTAACGCATGGGGCTGAGGTTCAAGGAGTTGCACAGGACCTTCTCACGGTCCGACAGCAGCTCAAAGCCTGAGAGGTTCTCAATGGCGGAGAACTCGCCTTCCTTGCCTTCCTCCTTGACCCCCCCGGCCCCGCCCCCACCCCCTGCCCCGCCCCCTCCACCCGCCCCGCCCCCTCCTCCCCGTTTTGACTGCGTCACGCTCTTGTTCTCCTTCCGCTTCTCACGCTTGTGCCGCGCCGCCTCGTACTCCAGAGAGTCGTCCAGCTTGGTGATGCCGTTGCGCCGGTATCGCTGCAGCTCTCGCACCTTGGCCCGCAGCGCCCGTTCCTTGTGCATGTTCTCAAAGAACTCCTCGAACTCCCGACGGGCCATGAACTGGCACAGTGCCCGCAGTTTGAGTCGCTGCTCCTTCTCCTCCTTGGTGATCTTGCGCTTGGGCACGGCCGGGGTCGACGACGAGCCCACGGTTGCTAAAGGTGCTGATGATGCTGCACCCGACCCGACCCCGCCCCCAACCCCACCGACTCCGCCCCCACCCAGAACAGGCTTGTCCTTCTCCTTGTCCTTCTTGTCCTTGCCCAGGAAGGTGGGCACCAGGTTGTAGTCTCGGGCGATGTTCTTGCGCCGCTGGCGCTCACGGAGCTTGCGGACATACATGTCCACATGGGCGCGCTTCATCTCTATCTCCACGTCGTCGTCGTCGTAGTTGACGGACAGGCCGCTGATGAGCTTTTCCGCCTCCTGGTCGTACTCGATCTCGTAATCATCGCGCAACGGCATGTAGCCCAGCTGCTGCTGCTCGGCGACAGAGATGTCCAGTGGTGGCAGGGGCGTGGTCAGGCTGGGAGACAACGGGCCCCCGCTCGGGCACGTGTGGTCGGTCACCCGGTTGGGGATGCTGTCAGGGATGCAGGCCTTGCCGAGGTTGCCATGGATGTACATGCTGACATAGTGGTCCATGACCTCCTGGGGGCTCCGCGATGCCCCCACGTGCGCGGCCATGTCCTCCTGCCAACACAGAGATACGGGTGTTGCGCATAGTCTGCACAATGATACACAGCTAAAACCATAGGTTGTGAAATCTGTTTCGCTATTGAAAGTATAATTACATAGTGACATTTCATGATAATAAAAAGGAAGCAAAAAATGCAATTCATACAGCCGATTATTACCTAAAAACTTAATTTATGCATGGCATGTGAATCGTATTAATTGCAAGAAGCACCGACTGCTTTACTGAGCGAGTCACCTTTACCAACTTGAGAAGTCCTCATTTGTTATTATACTTCGCGTAAATAATATACATGACAAACCCGAAAACACGACCTAACACAAAACGATGTAGTTTAACCGCAGTTTTCCCCCACTCTTTTCCCATAGTAATAAATGTACGGAAAACTATTCTGCTCGTCAGTTCTTTTGAGCAAAATATTTACGGCGCAGTACGTGAACACGCATATACACCAGCGTTTCTTTGCTCGCGGAAACCATCAGTGCTGGTTACTTAATGTTATATGCATTTCTTTTCTCGACTGCATGCCTCTTCCACATATGGGTATGGCAGAGGGAGACTCTCCTAGACTTTAGAGTACGATCCGTATCCTCAAATAAACAGAATCAGAACCTCAATCGTTAAAGCCATCAAATAACACATGCATCTTCAAAGAAATGTGCAGGAGTTTCGGTGCTAAACGACTTCCATATGCAACGGTTAGGAAGCTGGTGCTGTTAATGAATGTAAGGATTATGCACGTCTTTGCTAGCTAGGTAGAAGAGCCTACCCAGTTGCCAAAGCCGAACTGCTCGATCGCATCGAGCAGCAGCTGCTCTTCCCTGCTGGTCCATCCTCCCTCTGCTTCGGGACCCCAGAGAGTGAAGCGCCCGCCGTCCACTTGCTGGTAGCCGTGCCATCGCCGGTGGCTGCCTATTTCTGCCCCGGCGGAGAAACACTCCGGACACAATTCAATGTCCTGGCAATCCGTGCAGCGAAGCCTAAGGTTCGTCACGTCTGCTAGGCAGTTCACGCAGTACTTCTTCCCCAGGTCGGCCATGTCGCTGGCTCCTGCTTGTTGTTGGAAGCAGCAGCGCCTCGAAAGCAGGGCATGCGTACTGTCACGCATGCGTACAACGTACTGCGTCTCATTAATATTAATGAAGGCGCAGGTCGCTATGATTGGTCAACCCTTCTTCGCCCCCCTCCGTTACCATAACAATCTCGAAACACGACCTAGGCAACTCGGTGAGCCGTGTCTCAGTGCTTTTGCTTGTATTTCGTAACCAAATAATAATAATAATAAATCGTATACACTACAGCTTTACTTACATTATTGAAATATAATAACACATTAAGTGCAATAATATGGAATTGGAGGAATCTAGTGTAAAAACTGAACTTTTAATGGATAGGTTAAACTCTGCTGATAGTGAAAGCACAGAACAAATGAAGGAAGATGAAAGTCCCGGAGAGACACGAACTGGAGAAAAGTTTGATGACAAATTGCCAGGCAGCAGTTGCAGTGATGACAAAATAGAAAGTGCAGCTGGGAATACAGACATAGCGGAAGGAACAGGGGATGCCATGTGTGACAATGGGGACCAGGAGACGGGAACCAGTCACAGCAACTGTGAACACGAAGAGCAAAGAACATCGGAGAGCACTGAGCCAGAAACCAGGATCATCAGTGAGGCTGAAGTCGGCCAGGAGGTTCAAGACGAGCTGCTGGACAGCAAGATGTTTGACCAGGAGGAAACAGGAGACTCCCACCTCCTAACTAGGGAGACGCTCTCTGGTGAGGAAGGCCGGCTGTTTACAGAAGTGGGCACTGTGACGGAAAGGGGGGCCCAAAGGGTGAGCCTCAGCACACCTGCGCAGAAAGGCTGCCTAGTGGAGGAGGTCCAGGGGAGCGAGCGGAGCTACGAGGAGAGCAAGAGGGAGCTGGAGGAGCTCCAGGCCGAAAGGGATCGGCTCAGCCAGCTGAACGGGCAGTTTCAGGCAAAACTGGTGGAGTATTTCCTCCAGAGGAGGGGAGTGGAGGAGCGGTCTGAGAGGAGCAATGGCCACCGTTACCTTATCGTCACCTCCCGCATACAGGAGATCAGGCAGCAGCAGCAGCAGCACAAAGAGCACTTTGGAAGGCAAGAGGAGGAGCTGCGGAGGCAGGTGCAGGAGAACCTTCGCCAGGTAGAATTGGAGTGGCGGCACCTCCAGGCCCAGAAGCAGGAGGTGGCAGGACCGGTGTTGGCCTGGCATCTGGGCAAGGAAGCTGCACAGGCCCAGATGGAGCAGATCCAGGCAGCCGAGCAGCACAAGGAGAAGGAGCTGGCGCGTGTGCGCCTGAAGAACATCAAGCTGAAGGCGGGCATCGCCAAGGGCGAGAGCGCGCTGCCTGCCAAGACGGGGCTGGCGGACGGGCTGCACATCCTCGACTTCGAGCAGCTGAAGCTGGAGAACCAGACGTACAGCGATAAGGTCGAGGAGCGTGACGAGGAGATCCTGAAGCTGCGTGACAAGGTCGCGGGTGCCGTGCGCGTGCTGACGCACGTCAAGGAGAAGCTCCAGTGGGTGCAGGCGGAGAACGGAAGGCGGTGCTCGCAGCTGGCGGAGATGGAGGCGGCGGTGGCGCGGGCGCGTGACTCGCTGACATGTGCCAAGCGGGCTCGGGACAGGGCGCGGGCGGAGAACCTGCGGCTGCGCCAACGCAGCGGACTGCTGGGGAACAGCGTGCTGCTGCGAGACATGGAGGAGCGGCTGGGCGATGTCATGGCGCTGGAGCTCAGGCAGGGGGCGCTGAAGAGCAGGAGCTGCAGAGCCGAGAGGAAAGTGCAGCAGGTCTGGGACACACCGTAGTGGGAAGGACAGTCAGGCAGGCAGACAGACACAGACATGTAAACTGTCACACACAGGTTTTCAGATCTATTAGTGATGGACTAACATTTAGCATCATGGGTGTTGTTAGAGATTTTGGGTCCCCACGAAAGCATATCATATTGGGCCCTAACCCAGCGGAATCGAATTTTAGGGCCCTTGGAATCATCCTAATAGCCCCCCCCCCCCCCACCACGGTGTCCGTGAGCATCACCATGCTTAAATATTAAAAAGGTGATTTGTAGTTTAACGCAGTTTATTTTTAAATCAGTTTTTTGTGACAGATTGAGTGGTGACTGAATCCTCAGCAAAGATGGATTCCTTCACAGCACATAGCAGTTTAACATAACAAACAGCGTGATCCACAGTGAGATTTTCCCCAGATGTGTATGACAGTTATAAGATGATTTTAGAGGAATAAAAGTTTCATTTTGCTCTCTCACTCTGCGTGGTTCTCCCTCGATTCCTTTGTATGAACGTTTCAGGTTTTATTGTCACAAGTGTGCAGAGGAACACAGTGAAATTCTTATGCCACAGTTACAGGGAAGGGGACAGGTGGGGGGGGGGGGGGC
>JABFEB020000016.1:14802861-14814699 GCA_019775895.2 Stomatorhinus ivindoensis | reverse complement strand
AAACTTTAAATACCTCTGACTTACCTAGACTACATCATGTTAAGCTATGTGTAATTTCGCGGTGGTATTTAAGTGTTCAATAATGTAGGGTATTTGCTTTCACTTTTGAGCTCACCTTTCTTGGGGAAAAAGTTTGTAAACAGTCGCTTTCCCTCATTTCTTTTTTTGTTTCTTTCCCGCCTCTCTTTTCTCTTTTGAAAACCAGATTCAGCTCTCTTTCGCATTACCTCCCAGCACAGATTCAGCTGTTTCAGCAGAATGACCGCTAAATTAAATGCGGCTAGTTAAAAAGCCTGGTGAAGACTAAACTATTGCAGAGGGTGAGGGTGCTTGTCCTCAGGCACTGTAAACTAGGACACAATTCAATCCGTCAACAGATTTATTTCCCCACAAAAATTACATTTACATTAGTTAGCCACATTTATTGTGATCTTTGAATAATACTAATATTTAAAGGAAAATAAAATTCCAGATTCCTTAGGGGCTTTCCCCCCGCGTGGGGCCCTGGTAACTCAGTCCCCTTTTCCCCCCCACTACGACGCCCCTGGACCTCGCATCCGGCTGGCAAGCCGAACGTGGAGAAATTGCCAAGTGAATTAGAAAAGACAAAGAAACATTTGCGTGAAGAGTCTTAGACCGGACGGGCTTATGCAATCAGCCGGGTTAAGCGGACCGGGATTCCCCTGAAGACGTGGGAAAAGTAACTGAGATCACCCGTGTGATGTCACCGGGGATCTCCCCCGGGCTGGTGCGTGGCAATTATCAACAAGGAGCATGTCAGGAGATCTATAATAGCCATTTGTTTGTGTTATTGTAAATCCTTCTTGTGCTGGCAGTTGTATGTGCCCTTGTCTATGTCATATGTGAATCCTGTCCAGTCCTCGCGTGTCTTTATACAGTGGATATGAAACGTGTACACACCTCTCTAAATTCCAGGCTTTTGTGACGAAAAAAATCACATCATGATAAATCATTTCAAAACTTTCCCACCTTTAATGTAACCTTATAACCTGTCAATTGAAAAACAAACAAATCTGTTATGGGGAAAAATATATATTTTTTAATTAAAAAAGATAGATTAACCTGGTTCCATAAGTGTGCAGATCCTTAAACTAATTAACACTTTATAGAAGCATCTTTTGCTTTTAATTACAGAATCACACAACTTCACTTGCCGGTATTTGCCCACTCTTCCTGGCAAAAGTGCTCTGAATCTGTCAGATTGTGAGGGCGTCTCTTGTGCAAAGCCCTCTTCAGCTCACCCCAGGAGTGGAGGGCTGGACCTTAGGTGACACTGTAGCACTGACATTCATCAAAGACGGCATCTGCCCTGCCGGCAGCCATCTGGGCCCTGGGCTGCCGTCTAGACAAGCCTGTTCATTAAATCGCTCCTGAAAACTACCTTCATCTCTTGACCTCCTTGGCCAATAGAAGTGAAATTCAGCACATATATTCTATGACCAGACCTGAGGTCAGCCACAGGCTGTCATATGTCATAAAACCCTGGCCACCATCAGCCAATCAAAATCAAGCAGCCATTTCACAGGCTTAATAATGTCCAATCCAAACCAAAACTGGATGATCCATTTCTGTACAGACCCTGTACAACCCAGTCTGCTAGATGGTGGTGCTAGAGACTCCAGAAGCAAACTCACAGGGGGAGCCGATCCTCCTCTGGCCTGGCAACAGGCAGTGTGGTGTGTTACACTCCCAGTCCGACGCCATTAATAGTGCAGCGGATGATGCAGTAGCCAATAGGCTGCATAGACAGATGACTGGCAGCAGGCAGTGTGGTATGCTACACTCCAAATCCGACTCCATTAATAGTGCAGTGGATGATGCAGTAGCCAATAGGCTGCATAGACAGATGACTGGCAGCAGGCAGAGCTGGACAAAGGCAGGAAACATCTATGCAGATGAGCAGAGAAGCTCCTCCTTCATTGGTGTCCCCTTTGCTCCCCCGTAATTCAAACCATGCTGCTAGCAATGAATAAAATATACAATACGACCTTTTCCCTCTTCACAACACTTTCATCTGAGAACAAGGAGGTTATATAAGTGGATTTCCATGTTTGCAGATTTTTTTTCAGAATTCACTATAGCAAGTTTACTACTAAATGATAGTACAGACTCTGAAGAAGATGCAGTAGACTTTTAGTATGCAGCGTGTCCTAATATTACACAATCTGTACTGATAGAGCATCTTGTATTTCTTATGACCCCAGAGCATTTGTAAAATCTGAGCGGCCACTTGTGTGTTTATACCAGGACTTACCAGTAGAGGGAGCCATATGGGCTTTTGCAAACTGAATGCTTTCCAGGTAGGATAAATGCTGTTTCAAGTTATTGGAATTCAGATTCAAACTATTAAATTCAGATTCAGTTTTGTAATACGGATAACTGTAGATTCAAATATATAAAATTCATATTCAGTGGCACAAATATTACATAGGGCCATTGCTTTTCTTACATGTACCATATGTACACCTACATCCATTCATCTTCCAACTCCTTAGTTAGAAGGGTAGCTACCACAGACTCAGCCAGGTGGCTCTATGTGGTTTGTGAAACAGCCAATAGCAAACATGCACTGTAGCTAATGTTAATATCTGCTGTATCTTAAAGGAAGAGCTCAGAATATATGTGATGTCAGTCCCAGCAAATTCACCTTGGTATTGTTTGTGGTCAGACTATTTTAGGTGCATTAAATGCTAAATGTTTTTTCTTTCATTTTTCATCCCCCCCACCCCCGCCACCTACAGACACACAGCCCCTATAAAAGGACGTGGCTCGACTCTGCTGGCCTCAGTTTAGCTGCGGAAGCGACGCTGATCTTCACAAACATCCAGTGGAATCATGAAGTCCCATCAGATCTCTGCCTTCTTCCTCCTGGTGACAGTGCTGCTGTCCTCCACTCTGGCTCAAAGTAAGTCGGCAGCATCTCACAGTTTTTATGAGGACTTAGTCGGTATTTTAGATTTTAAGATTATGGACCCAATTGTAACACAAGTACGGGTCTGACTAGTTTGTTTTCACTGCATTTTTAATGTGTGTGTTCAGAGTGGCTGTATATATTTTGTATGTAGACTGTATATACATTTTCCATTCTTCCTGTCTGTCCAGATACCAGAGGACTAGAGCTGTGCTGTTTTAAATTCGTTTCTGGAAGACTGAGGATGGCCATGATAACTGGATATGAAGAGACCAGTGTGAAATGCTCTGAACCTGGAATTATGTAAATATTTGCTCTTTTCATGTATTGTTTTGACCTATTACTGTTTTGAGAATTAAAATTTGTGGTGTGCAAAATGTCAATAATATTAATGACTTTTAGTTCTGGGATCGATACACATGAAGAAAGATTCTAACATGTAACAAGCAGAACCATGTTTTTTTTTTTCTATTTTCAGACTTTACACCAAAAACGGCTATGCAATGTGTGTCGATCCCAAAGCTCGTTGGGTTCAGCAGGTGAAGCAGAACCTGGATCAGCAGTAACACCCCCTGTTTGCTTGGAAAAACATGAAGACTGAATATTATTACATTTAAACTTCTGCTGTAATTCTCATATAATGTTATTTTGTGTCCAAATCATTTAAACGTCTGCTGCGTTTTATACTTTAATATCTTTAGTTTATATATTTTTATAACAGTAGTCAAATTTCATTTGCACTTATATTGCTTTGCATGCATGTAACTGATTAAAGTGTATTGAAAGTTAATGGTGGCTGAGTCAGGTTTTTCATTTAAATTGTTTAATTTACAAAACAACAGTTCTATGGTTGGTGGGCATCTGAAAAGTACAGTTACAGTTAACATATTTTGAATGAATAATATAAATATATACATTTTCAATTTATGTTCAGTACCAGTCAAAATTTTGGACACATAGAAAGGTTTATTTGTACTATTGTATACATTTTTGAATAATTATAGAGACATCAAAACTATAAAATAAAATACAGTGATCCCCGCCTATCGCAGAAGTTACGTTCCAGACCCAGGTGAAAATCCACAATATAGAAAGACCATGTAAATAAACATTTATGTATAGTTTAAGCCTTAAAGTACCCCTCCCCCACTGTAAACAAATGTAAACCTATTAAAACAACACATATGATATGTGGATGTTGGGCTAAAGATATAATAATAATAATAATAATTGTCACGATTAGTGCCTGGGTGTCGGCGACGTGGAGCAGGCAAGACGACAAATGCCGGGAATTCCAAAAATACGGGGTTTATCGGGAGACTGACAGGGTAAACACCACAGAACACCACAATGACGGATCTGACAAGACTGACTAAGACGCGGACTAAATACATGAGACGGGCATTAACTAATACGAAACAGGTGAACAGATCAGACGAATTAACAACAGGTGATTTCCATCGGGGTAGAACACAGGGTAGCGAGGGGGGCATGGCACACACGAGGCTCGGACGGACGGATCATGACAATAATAATATGTATTGTTCTTATTTTTACATATTTCATTACGTATTCAGAGAGAGATGTGTGCATATATATATATATATATATATATATATATATATATATATCCGCGAAATAGCGGGGGTGTGATAGCTGAACCGCGATATAGCGGGGGGAAGGTGCAAGGGGAGTTTATGGAATCTATGAAATTGTTCGTTGGTCAGTGTCACTAAGCTGAAGAAATCATAAGCCAGGAAAGTCAGTCCTACAAGAACATGAAGGACAGAAGGTAAGGACATCGGAAGGCCCGAGGGAGTCCGGGAGTGGAAGGACTGGAGCTGAGAAGGTAGGGCAGGTTAGGACAAGATGAGGGACACGAGAGAAGTGCTCAGTAAGTGACATCAGATCAGACATAGCTAATCTATGACATAGTTTAGGTGCTTATACGTTGGAGAAGCTGCATCTGCATATGGGATATGACAGTGGGTTTGGATTCAGAAGGTTGCTGGATCAAATCCCTGATTCGGCAGAGTGATCATACCATTGGGCCCTACTCCTAATGTGCCTGCGTGTGCGTGTATACACGTGTGTGTATATATCTGTAGCGCCCTATAGAAATGGTTGTTAATATTGCAGGGTGACGTTTGTATTATGACCGATGCACCTGCGTGTGTGCATGGTTTTAATATTTCTTTTTCTTTTTTTTGGCCATGCACGTGCATCCCTTCTTCCAGGACTCTCTCATACTGATATAATTGGCCAAAACAAATAAAAAAAACCCACCCATAACAGTATCCATCAGGACAATACAATTTATCATTTCTATTGAACAGAATGTCTCACTAATACATTCAGTGCATAAACAATTTAACTTAAAAAAAAAACATCTCACCCATAGGAAACATATATATATATATAAATATTTTTGAGGTGACTGGCGACCCACACAGGAAACCCTACATGACATATAGCAGAGTGTCAGGCCATGAAGAGTGAGACAGCAAAATGAAACCATGGTTTGTCTTTTATTCCTGCATAATCATCTCATAACTGCAAATTTTACATTTTTGTGGCCAAGTAATCTATTCCTCTTAATATTATTTGCTTGGTATAAAATCAAGCACCTAGGCATGCAGACTGCTTCTACAAACAGGAGCTCGGTGAATTCAAGCATGGCACCGTGATTGGATGCCACCTGTGCAATAAGTCCATTCATGAAATTTCCTTGCTACTAAATATTCCAGGTGTTCCATGAACACCTCTGAACAAGGAACTCAGCCACGCAATGGTAGGTCACGTAAAATCACAGGATGGGGACAACACATACTCAGTAGCTACAGACCTTCGTACTTCATGTGGCCTTCAGATTAGCTCAAGAACAGTGTGTAGAGAACTTGGAACGGGTTTCCATGGCCAAGCAGCTGCATGCAAGCCTTACATCACCAAGTGCAGTGCAAGGCGTCAGATGCAGTGGTGTAAAGCACGCCGCCACTGGACTCTAGAGCAGTGGAGACGTGTTCTCTGGAGCGATGAATCACGCTTCTCTGTATGGCAATCCGATGGACGAGTCACTCAGAAACAGAAACACACACCCACGGCGGTATTGAGCTCTGTTTACGGTGGAGTAGCACCAAACTTAACATCACCATGCTTGAATATCAAAAAGGCGATTTGTAATTTTATGTAGTTTGTATTATAATCAGTTATTTGTGACAGACTGACATATAACTGAATTCCCAGTAAAGATGGATTCCTTTGCAGCGCTTTACAGTTTGACACAACAAACAGCATGTTAACTAGTGAGACTTTGCCCAGATGTGTAAGGCAGTTATGAGATGATAATGTAGGAATTAAAAGACAAACCATGGTTTTTCTCTCTCACTCTTCTTGGCTTGACACTCTGTTATATGTCATCTAGTGTTTCCTGTGTGAGTCGCCAGTCACCTCATACCTCCAGGGCCAAAGGTATTCAATGAAGGAACAGCTGGTCAACTCTCTGGGGCAAAATGGTTCATGGTTTTTAACAAGAAATCAGTGGTCAGGATATTAGCCAAAAACAAATAGATAAAATAACTAAGTTGACATTCTAGAAAGAGTCTTCTTGTTGTCTAAGGTGTTGAATTCTCCTGACACTTGTCACTTTCATGTGGTCACCCTTGGATGAGGTGGCTATATTTTATTTCTAGCTGCACCTTCTTTCAAAAACATACCCAATAGCCAATATAGAAATATAGATGTTGCTAAGCCTTTACTTTTTTCAAAACAATTAACTATAGCAAGTTTACTAGCAATTGATAGTACAGAGATTGTCAAGAAGGTAAAGTAGGAGTTTTAATGTGCAATATGTCCTGATATTGCTCAAGCTGTATTGTTAGAGAATACATACATGGTGCATTCTCCATTTCTTATGGCCCTATAGTGTAATGCTTCTCAAAGGAGTCACTGTATGTCACATGCTGAACACTATCTTTCATATGCCAAAAATATCTGACCTACTGCTTTCGGGTTGATACCAAGAATGACCAGGAGAGGGGGCCCTTGCGTTCTTGCATTTACCACATGTAGGCCTCAATCCATTCATCTTCCGGCCGCTTTCTCTGGCCAGGGTGGTGGGGATGTTTTACTTAGTTCAGATTCGTCAGCTAATAATGAATAAAGTACAGAAAATGTTCTAAATGCCAATCACAAGAATACAAAACAGACTAGTCCCTCTGCTCATCTTTTCTACTATGTACACAGTGAGAGAGTCAAACACTGTCGTCTTTACAACTAACTGTCTACTCGTGAACATATTCTCATTAATCCTGTCTAGTTGTAACACAGACAAAACCAGTTTTAGTCAAAGAGAATGTTTTGCTTATAAGTAGGATAGCTGGATATATAGGATAAATTCTTTGGTATACAGAGAAATTTGATCAGTCACTATTTTTCTGACTGGGATCCCTCAGAAGAGTATTATGATATGACTGTGGCTTGAAGCAGAATAAACAGGAAATAAATTAATTTGGACTCTGCTAGGTTTGGCTTAGTTAGAAGGTTACCACAAACTCAGCCAGATGGCTGTACATGGTTTGACAAACAACCAATAGCGATCATGCATTGCAGCCAGTGTAAATACCTTATAGGTCGTGCTCAAAATGCATGTGATGTCAGTCCCAGCAAATTCTGCTCCTCCGTCTTCTATGTGGTCAGTCTATTTCAGGCGTATTAAGTTCTAAATGTTTTTTCTTTCATTTTTCCTCCACCCCCCGCCACCTACAGACAACCAGCCCCTCTAAAAGGTCGCAGTTCGACTCTACTGGCCTCAGTTAAGGTATAGAAGCTACGCTGATCTTCACAACCTTCCAGTGGAATCATGAAGTCCCATCAAATCTCTGCCTTCTTCCTCCTGGTGACAGTGCTGCTGTCCTCCAGTCTGGCTCAAAGTAAGTCTGCAGCATCTCACAGCTTTTATCAGGACTTAGATTTAAGCCCAGGACTTAAGATTCTTTAAATTTCTTTGATATGAGAACTAGGTGACAGACCTAATTGTGAGTTTTTTCGTTGTGCATTTTTTATGTATATGTTCAGAGTGGCTGTATATATTTTGCATGTAGCCTGTACATACATTTTCTGTTCTTCACGTCTCTCCAGATGGCAATCAACCAGAGCAGTGCTGTTTTAAATACTTTCCTGGAAGACTGAGGATGGAGCTGATAGCTAGATATGCAGAGACCAGAGGGGAATGCAGTAAACCTGGAATTATGTAAATATTTACTTTATTCATGTATTGTTTTGAACTTTTACTTTGATATTTAATATTTGTTGTGGACAAAATGTCTATAACAGAACTGACTTGTAGTTCGGGATCAGATGTATATGGAGAAGGATTTTAACAAGTGACAAGCAGACCCATGTCATTTTATTTTTCATTCTCAGATTTTACACCAAAAAGGGCATTGAAGTGTGTGTCGATCCCAGCGCTCGCTGGGTTCAGGGGGTCAAGAAAAGGCTGGATCAGAACTTCTTTCAGTAACGCCTACTTTCGACCTGGCAAAACGTGAAGAACGTTTTTATTAAATCACATTTCAACCTCTTTTTTATTCTCCTGTAGCATTATTTCCTATCATCGTCCAAATCAAACTTTTGCTGCATTTTTGTACTTTAGTAACTTTATATTATAATTTTTTAAAACAGTAGTTCAATTCTTCTGTAACTTTATTTCCTGTAATCTTCCAAATCATATACACTTTAAGTGCCTTTTATATTTTAATATCTAAAGTTTTATTTAGCCAGTAGTTACATTTCAATTGCACATATATTGTTTTGCGTGCCTGTTACATAATAAAGACAACTGAGAGGTTATGGTGGCTGACTCAGGGTTTTCATTTATATCATTTCATTTACAAAACAATATTCCTCTGTCTGGTGAGCATCTTAAAGGTACAGTACAATTAGAGAAACATACAATGTAAGAATGAGTAACATAAATATGTGCATTCTCTATGTATGTAAGCAAAGACATATAAATCCATCACTGCAGCCATGCTACCCCCAGTCCACTGTCAAAAGCGCCTATAATGGGCACACAAGCAATGGAACAGCACCTAGGATCAGTAGAATAGGTCACATGGTTGGTGATTCCCGTTTTCAGTTGCATCATGGGTATATCAATCATCTGTGGGATGCGTTGGACTAACGAGTTTGATCAGCCTCTCTGCCCCACACACAGCTGAGCTCAGTGTACTGTGTGTCATGATGTATTTATATAATATACACAAACACTTAACCCAATTTTTTCACAGCATTTACATCTTAGCGAAAGGTGTTACAGTAGGGCATGACGCAGAAAGGACAATCCATGTAACGGCTCTTCAGACAAAGTGGTTTCATTAATAACAAATACAGTGGTACCTCGAAACTCGAACTTAATCCGTTCAGAAGTCCAGATCAAATCCTAAAAAGTTTGAGTTCTGACCGAATTTTCCCCATAAGAAATAATGGAAAACCAATGAATTGGTTCCGGGCACCAAAAATTACACCTAAATATGTTTTTTTAAGCATTTAAACACAAAATGAACTGGATAAAACAAGAAGAGCGTATACTGTACTAAACACAACTAAGCACATTTATCAAAACAGTAATTTGTAAAGTAAGAAAATAAATGTATTCAAACAATGTGTAAAGTTTAAAAAAAACAATGTCCTCCCCCGATAGTCCGCTCCTTCCGTGTGCCACGCCTCCTCGTTAACCCTGTGTGGAATCCCTGTGTGGAATCCCTGTGTGATCAGCTGTTTCTGGTTGTTGTCATTAGTCCTCTGTATTTCGTCCGCGTTTCAGTTTGTATTGTCCGTCTGTGTTTTGCCTGCCTTACCTGTAATTAACCCCCGTATTCCCCAACACCCTGATGTCTGCTCCTTTCTCTCCATTCCGTCCCCGCTGTCACGTCGAGCGGCAGGCGGGCGGAGAGAATGGGGCTGGAGACGTGGGGCAGAGGAATGGGTTTATTCAGGGAACCAGGGCAGGCAGACAGGGCTACGAGGCAGAACTTACGGCCGCGTAGATGAACTACACAGATGACTGATCTGGGGAGACTAACACTGACGCCGACTAAATACACGCAGGTAAGGCAGGCACGGATTCACAACAGGTGGTTACAATCAGGATCAGACACGAGGTAACGAGGGGGGCGTGGCACACACGAGGCTCGGACGGGCGGATCATGACACCCGCTAGGCGCAACAATATTATTATAATTAAATGCATTAATGGTTTATTATTAATATAATAAGAATCTTTATTTTTAAATGTATTTTATTATATAATAATACTTTTTGTTACTATCATTGTCTATAATATCTAAATATATTTTTACTGTCTAAATATATGTATTCAGCTAATGTAAACATGCACGGTGATGTCACAGCTAATGAGAGGCTGAGACTGAAGCTTTATCCATTGCTTTCGCTGAGAGACGTGCCGCGTGACTCATTTCCCCGCGCGCGTACAAGTTATCTTAAGTTTGCCTTCACGGTTTGACTTCTGAGATTCAGATCGAGCTCTAGGTAATTTTTTTCGATCTGGTTGGTTCGACTTTTAAGAAATTTAAGTTCTAATATGTTTGAGATCTGAGGTACCACTGTATATAAAAGGGTAAGTGGAAAACAAATGTACAGACAGGAGTAACAAAAATGGAAACTGACGTAGATCAGTATGAGAGATGATCTTTATCCCAGATTTATCCCTGGACAGGGAAACAGGTAGATCAAATAAACTTAATCAAGGAACCCAGACACCAACATGGAAGCTATGAAACAAGAATATAACAAAGTAATACATAATCACAAACACAGGCACCTAGTAAAACCACAAACAGAGCGCAAACAAAAACTAGGACCAAGAAAACTGAAATATAAAATAAACACTGGAGAACAAAATCCAATAATTATGCATGAGTAGGAAGGTGGTGTCAAACTCATGACCGAAGGGTTTATAGCTACGCACTCAACCCATAGAGTTATGAGGCAGTCTGGGGAAGCACACGAGGGGCTTGAAGGACACAGGGAACACAGAATAGCCAGTGACACCAGCTGGCCAAATGGGGGGGGGGGGGGGGCATGAAAGGTTGAGGAGGACGGGTGCTGACCCTGACAGATTGATAGTAGAACTAATAAAGATTTGTACCTGTTCACCTTACAGGTTGGTAACCTGCCTCTCCTGCCTGAAACATCAGTTCATACCCCTTATGAACAATGTGAAGAGTCTCACTGATCATATTAAGGCCCTGTCTCCTACTCCATGGAGTGATTATTGGCTCAATTTTAGTATCTCCACCAATATGTTTTGAAATTAATTACATTTTTATGCCGAATGGTCGGCTCCTCCAAACTCAATTGCGGCGTCCCCATGATTCTGTTAATGTGAGACTTAAACGGGATTCACTAATTACCAGTATCGCTTAGTAAGCTGAGTTAGAAGGCTCGTCCAGCGAGCTGCATCACCAGGTAATGTAAACGATTGGTAGCGAAGCTCCTCTCACGGCCGACGAGAGAGAGTCTCGTGATATTTCAGGCGAGTTTGAGGTTTCAGAGCATGTAGCCAGATCGCACAGAGGCAGAGACTATTGTGAGCTCTCAATGAACGAAGGCTGAAGTTGTGTAAAAGACGCATTTATTCCTAACTAACACTACAACTAACATAAGACAGACATTACACTTAACATAAACAACAAACACGAAATAACGGAATAGAAACAATGTAATTATGTAAATGCAATGACCTGATTTAAATTAGTAACCTTAAAAGGGAAATACTGTTCTGCACAGCAAGCCCAGTTTGTGGAAACAAGACCCTACAGCAGGTTTACAGAACAGCTTAGGCTGTTAGAATAAGAGGAAGTTGGTTTACTTGGTTGCAGAGTGTG
>JABFEB020000016.1:14737150-14750428 GCA_019775895.2 Stomatorhinus ivindoensis | reverse complement strand
ATTAGCAGTGTAACCAAACTGCTAATACAGGCGGTCGAGTAATCAGACGTCAGACTTTGTCCGTATAAAAAGGGAAATTAACGCAGCCGCAAACCTCCTCTCGAGGGTTCTGCATGTGCACCATGCGTCTGCACGGCCCTCCTGCAGGTACTCGAGGGTTCTGCATGTGCACCATGCGTCTGCACAGCCCTCCTGCAGGTACTCAGGTTTCCCAGCACAAGGCAAAAATATCTCTCAAGCTACCCTTGTGTGTGGGATCTGAGGCTGCGCATGTGTGCCCAGCAACAGAATGACACCTCCGGGAGTCTCGCGCCTCACGTGCAGCATGTCCTGTAACAGGCTCCAGACTCACTGAGGCCCTGTACTGGTTATGCAGTTATAAAAGAAAAAAAAAAGGGAATGATATTTATAATTAGTAATTACTGATATCTTGACTATTATGCAAACATTTTCACATGTGATGGTCACTGCTGAGCCATTTGCAATTCACTGTGAACCGTCAGCCATCGGTCCTGTTCCTCAACTATCACCAGTAAGTGAACAATAGAAAAGTAGAGGACAGTCGACCACGGGTAGGCATCGCATCACAGTCAGCACAGGCTGCACAGCTAAAGTGCACACCTGTGACCCACAATAACCCAAGCACACTGCACAACCCGAGGGACCTTTTCAAAAAGTGTGGATAGCAGCACAATGCAAGGCAGGCTCATCTCCAGCAAGAAGCCAACAATATGCCCAGTGCAAAAGTTCACATTTCCTTATTACTCATTTCCTGATGTGAAATCTGGTTTGCATCAGTGTTGGAGGGTGAGCTAACCTGGCACCACAGTCAGCGGGTTTACCTTACATTATCTACATTTCAACATTACAGGTCTTACAGTACATAAAAAAGGGAGAAGTGTTCCCTCTGTACAATTTTATGCTAGTATACATAAAAAAAGGAACTTGAGTGATTCTGCGCACAGACTCCGGCACGACTTGAGGAACCCTGCAGATCTTTGAATGCTGTTCTTAGGTATTTTGTCAGGATCTCGCCTTTCTCTATGAGCCCAATTTCGGTTTCCTGAAGTCCGATGGAGTATCAGAGCTACAAAGATGCCTTTAGGGACTAACAGGACTCAGTATCTTGAATATAAATTCCAAAACTGCCAAAACAGTCCTGAGTACCAGCAAAGCTTAAGTTAGGGGGCAATAATCTTTCCCACAAAAAGACATGACTATCTTGCAAACAAAACCTTCTATACATAAAGGAGAGGTAAGAGCAATAACTATAGCCCTCAAATGCCAACTGGAAAGTACTTTCCAAATAGAGATCTTGCAGACTCAGCACCTAACCAGAAACTAATGTTGTTGAAAATGGCAACAGAAGCACACAGTGAAAAGACACCGTACATTACTGAAGACCATACTAACCTGTCATACAGAAAGAGCAGCGATGTAGCAGCCATATCAGCTCTAAGCTGTCAATGAAAAGAAAACAAAACCCTGCAATATCTGTCCTACCCCAACACTTCTATGCTTCTCGCTCTTCTCAGTCACCCAGCACAAAAGTATGCAGAGTTTACGGACATACGCTCAAAGGCAGTAATACAAGCCTGAGCCAAGGGCAGAAAAACAAGAAGAAAAGATATTAGTGGAGAAAGAGAAGAAAAGGAGGGAGGGTCACGGCAATGAAGAGAAAGCGTCAGAAGGGAGGCATCAAGGGCAGGGCTTGAAAGAAACACGCATGTACAAAGCCTAGAACAAACTCAGACTGGAGGGCACTGACAATGTCAGGAGACCGTAAACAGCCTGGGAGAAACACAAGGGTTCAGGAGTAGAGAAAGTGAGAGTTAATGGGAGATCCCACAGTGAACGGCATGTCTCGTGCATTAACATTAAAAAGCCACTTTAGATAAGGAGGAGGTAATTTTCTGAAGCCCAGTCAAGCCACAGGAAATGTGCAAGAAGTCTTCACTGCATCTTCACAAATTCGCCAAACATTCTCAACGCTGAGAAACCGCCAGAGATTCTTTCTGTGGTGAAGGACCTTCACACAGTGGAAGCTCATCTGAACATTAATTGAGGACGGTTTGTGCTCCAGGCTGACAGTCTGCACAATGCTGTAGCGACCAGGACCGCGATAGTTTACCCAACGTGCTGACGGCAGTAATAATTACAGCTGTTTTATTCAGCCTACTTCCAAATGCAAGAGTCACGGAGGCAGAGCAGAGGGACAATGGAACACTGCCAACTTGCCAAGAAAGCACTCAACACTGGGCGATGAGTAGACAAGAAAAAAAAAAAAACACTGTTAATGGAACACTGCAACTCAGGAGTGCCCCGAGACCCTCAGAAGCAACATAAGAAGTTGCACCATACAGCAGAAGTCTCAGAGTATTGCAGCTCACCTAGTGCTTGGGCAATCCACTATGTGCTAACCAAAAAATAAAATTAATTAAATAAAATCCACTGGCTACCCTGATACAGAAGAACATCAAACTTGTGCGTCTGAGAAAGGTTCTTCTCTCCAGGGACACATATAAACACACCATCGCAGAGCCAGTATGGACATTCACCTGTTTTAAGAGGCTTGGCTGGAACCCAAAAGTGGGCAACCTGGCTTTCCTGCTGTGGGGTAACAGACGGCATTGTGGTTAAGAAACCAGACCTGTGACCAAAGCCCTGCATTTTTACAGCCCAGGAGATGGTGCAAGACCTGCTGTTGTTAGCTTGAGAAAGGACATCCAACCTGAACAGTTCCATTAAAAACCCAGCCTTATATGAGTAACCGGTAAACAAGTATATACTGTTAAGCAAGTCATTCAAGAAAGTTCTCAGGGCTTCAGACCGACGTGACCGGTCCCAGTGCACCTTCAGATGCAACGTGCAGCTGGGAAAACTGAGGAGACGCAAGGCCTGAAATTTATACAGCTTTCAAACAGAACAGACTGGTTATGATTGTCTCTGAGAATGCATGCAGCGTTCACGCAAAAGCAGCAGAGGAAAAAAAAAAACTTAAGTGATTTTTAAACATAAGAGATAATCTATAAAAGGAATAATAATTAAACCTGCAAGAGCCAGCTAAAGTATTTTTCTATGACAGAGTAATGTTCCAAGGAGGCTTAAATTCCCTGGTCTATAATGTCCGTACAGAATTGAAAGCCTGATCGTAATTTAGCTGACTAGTGATGTAAGAATTGCATGTATATAACATGCAATGTTGGTATTACAGGGCTGGGCAATGTATAGTGTTAACATACTACAGTTATTTTCCAAAATCTATATAAAATACCTCACCTCACATTATGGTGTCATTTGGCACCAGTACTAGTTTTTACATCAGTGCAAAATCAACACCTTGAATTACCGTACTTTGGGTACTTTCTTGAGGGTGTACAGTAAAATCGTGGAAAAGTGGCTAAGCCATCTCTTATACAACAATATCAGAACATGGCGCAGGGTATAACATACTGAGAACAGGGTGTGCTTATTCGTGCATATGAGGTATGTCAGTGCTTTTAATGTAGAAAATGAGAGCTTGGAATGAATCAGCAACCATCAGTTCGAGGTAAATGGACCTGAACAACAAGGTGTGTTCAGGACTCAAGTGTAAGACAGCACATGCACAAAGGACCCTGTGAATCCTGTATTAGTGACACACGCATCAGAATGATGCACGATTATAAAAACCAGGGTTGGGGCCATTCCGGAATGCATTGATCAATTCCAGTCCAAATCACGAAATGGAACTGGGATTGAAAGAGAATTGGAGTTGGACTTGAATTTGAATTTCAGGGAGATTTATGTTCCAACTCCAGCTCCATTTCCGGATTTGGACTGGAATTGATCAAGGCATTATGGAATGGCCCCAGCCCGGATAAAAACCATACAAAATCCACCCATGGAAGGTAGAGTACTAAGCTACAAAGAGAGCAAAGTATGGATGGAACAACCAGTCATCATAAAACCCTAAGTCTGTCTCTTAGTGGGATTTAGTATACATGTCACCAACATGCCTCACATATTAATATGGACCAACTTGTGTTTAAAAAAAAAAAAAAATCAGTGCAAGAGTAACAACTGCTCCCCTGAGCACCTCGCATTCATGCTTCCCTAATCCTCCACGTTAGTCTCTCAACCAAGCACACCTGAACTACATAACCAAGAACAGACAAAACAGTCAAGAATACCAGACTAACACTGCTGTGTTTGGGAGCTCGGAAGGAGCAAAATGTTGTCTGTTTGCAAGCACCTTTCTGTGTCTGCAGTCCCTCAGGAATCTCATACCTGCTGAAGAAGTTAGCAAAGGACCCCAGCCTCCGGTGTCGACCGTCCTCCTGGGACATGGCAACCGTGTTGTGCTGTGATGGGTTCCAGGAGTCACCGAGGACTGCAGGAGAAGCGAGCGACACCTCGGAGAAATGGCCCTCGTCGGTCTCCAGCGTGACGATGGCACTGGAGTCACAAGTGACCATGAAGTCCAGCATGTCCTCGTGGCTGACGGACAGAGTGGCGGACAGCTCGGTGCTGAGACTGGACGCGCTGCACACGGAAATGTCGTCGCTGCGGTGGAGGGCACTGCGCACGCCAGGGCTCGCCAATCGCGCAGTGTCGAAGCCGCTGCGTGGGAAAGTCGACGACTTGCGCAGCCCTCCGTCGTCCATTGGCTCCAGCGTCAGGGTGGCGGGGCTGTCGTCGGAGCCCCGAGCTCGGGGTGCCGCACCCTCATGCAGAGTGGGCCGAACACAGCGGAAAGGTTCTGGGTCATTGATCTCCAGCGTTGGGATGCCAGAGTCCTGGGAAGTGAGACTCTGTCCATCCTCCTCTGGCGTTTCGGCAAAAGGCTGGAAGCTGGACGCCAAGATGGAGCAGGGCTGATCTGGATGCCCGGGGATGAGCGGGACTATGCTGGAAACGCCAATCAGCACAGTGGGGCTCTGCTCCGTGATAGAGCCATTGGCCATCAAGGCTGCAGCAGAAAAGCCTGTCATGGGAAGACAGTCATCAGAAAACTGTTATGGACCACAAGTCATGAGAGTAACCATCCACTAGGCACTAGGAATGAGTCATTAAGGCCCATTTCACAGAAGGTAGCTACAGTGTCAATTTTTTCTATTTTCATTGTCAGTACACTTACTCGATGCTAAACACAATTAATTAAGGCTACACAATTAATCACACAAACATCATCAAAAAAAACTGCCAGACTACATAAACATAGAAGGGCTTATTGCACTAGGAAATCACCATTTTTTGACTATGTTGGAGATTCCCTATGTTCCTCTCAATGCTTTTTTATGTGTGAACCCGCCCAATACCCACTGCGAAGAATTAAAGTAGTTCGAGGTGCATCTGTAAACAAAACCAGGCAGCCAATGAAGGGGCAGCAAGAACAAAGGAGGAAGTGAAAGCAGCTGGTGCAGCTTCTTCAGGGACCCGAGACTGCATCACTATAGCCTGAGACGCGAGACGTCACATCTCCCCAGGTCTTCTCGTGCACAGGCCTGCGCCTCCGTTTCACAATCATGTGTGAAAAGACGATAAAGTGACTTGACATCTGAAACAGCAAAACTACAGCTCAGTTGGAACTCTACAGTGAAACAACCGTGTGTCTCCCTTACAAGGACGCCATTAGTGTAACCCAAAACAGTGGAAAATGTTCACTATTGCCTCATTTCCACCAATGTGTTACTGGAGTCAGTGGCAGGCGTTTTCCCAATCCGGAACTGGTTCCACGTGTTTCCACCACAAAAAACTGGCCCTGGGCCATAAGAAACAGCCGTACATAAAAGAAAGCCTTTAGTTCAAATTCAGTTAAAGAACAATACTAATGCCAACACACAGCAAATGGAAAGCAGCAGTGTAGAGGCTTCACATGCCAAAAATCAGATTACCCCAAAGAGAACGAGGGACCACCCTCTGCTGCCAGACCTGAAAGGAAGAGTGTGACTCAAAGTGTCATGGGTTCTATAACCAGAGAGGTGCCTGACTTCACACACTTACACAAGTGCCTAAAGGCCTGAATGATTTACAGCCTTCCCCTCACATGGAGAGGATTAACATAAAACCCACATAAAGTTATTATCCACAAATATTGCTGCTATAAATAAATTTTTACTAAGTCAATCTTTCGTCAAAATTACTTAGCTGACCCCATTACTGAATCTTTAATAATTACCACGTTACAATGAGAAGGTCACAGGGCAAAACACTAACTTCCTTACCCACAAGTTCAATCAAGTGCACACTAATTACTGCTTTAAAAATCCACTGACATCCATGAAAACACAGTGAAAACAAGTAGTGTGTTAAACTGTTTTAGAATGCAACTTGTGGAATCTAGTCTTATTTGACGGTGATGTGACACTTGGCCATTATCATCTGAACCTTGGTCCACCTCCTCTAATTTGCACACTTGTCCTGAGCCCCGCTCTGAACATGCATATGCCGTTGTAACCCAGCGCAGCAGCCCAGACTCTGCCCGAATAAACACGCCCAGTTTCTGCTAAGTGCATTCTCTCACGTGTGCACACACCCCTAAAAGTGCTATTTCCTAATCTTAAAGCAGTTCTCTGAAAAGAGTATGGATTATGCTTGCTCAGTGTCCCAATCACCACACATTTCAGACTTGCTGGGCCAGTTCTGCACTAAAGGAGGGCACGGGATCTTCAAGGCACAGCTGACCGATAACAAAAACGTCCCTTTCTCTCAATTTACAGTAAAACTTATACGCGATAATAACACGACCACAAATAATGATCTGATTCGCAGAAGATCAAGTCACTGCCCGACGCACAAAACATAATTCAAGGCGTACGTGCATTTGCGAGCTGTAATTTGGGAATTTAGCGCACGAATGAGAAATCTGAACCGAAACAGAAGCAGATTGTCGCAGACCGTGTTTTGCACAGCCTCTGTTATCTTGCGGTATATGGAGAGAGGAGAAACTGGAAAATCCGCCCCATTAGAAATTATCAGCTGGTTCAGGTGGCACTCAACTTCGTACCAATTACAATCCAATATGCGTGGTCATGGACAATATTTGCTGAAATCGGTCTATCGGCCTTTACAGATGGCATGTGCTGGCACTTTTGCGTACTTATGTGCCACGCTGAATTGGGGGAATTCCTCCGTTAGCAACCACATCAACAATAATACTCATTTTGAGACCCCCTTTCCATTCTGAAAATATAACTGTTTGCCTCGGGATGTTTAACATAACGCGTTCAGTCTGAAAAGCTATCATTACCGTTTTCACGCAATTTCTTTACACTTTATTCGATCATTAAACTAACTTAACGAAATGAAATAGAACAACAAAAGAACTTTATCTGCACGAATAGACGACTAATGCGCCTGGAGGGAAGCGCAACAAGCGGCCGCCGGTGCGTCCGGTCGCCTGAGCGAGCGCCGTCCACGCGGCGTCTGCTCCACCTGTTGCTCGCCCCCGCGGTCGCGCGTCTCTCCGGCCGCGGCCTTACCTTCGGCCCCGTCGGGGGCGAGCGCCATGTCGCCGGAGCTATGGGCGCCCTGCCAGCGCCATGGGACCCAGCGGGCGCGTCTGTCGGTCCATATCGAGCGGTCGCTCGGCGTCGCCTCCAGTGTCACCACAGCTTCGTCGGGAAAAAGACAAACGAGCCAGTTAAAAGAGCTCCGTCGTTCACGCTGAGTGACACCAGCGCGGTATCCACTGTCAGGCAATAGGAGGCTGAATGGGGCGGGGGGCGCAGACAGCATTATGCCGCCGGCAGTAACCTGCAGCCCTTCGCAAAGTGTCACTTCACACACCAACTTAGCAGCGTCGCTAACAAGCTAGCCGGCGCTCGGACCCACGGGATAATATTGCTATTACTGTACACTCGGCGTCTCGGTTACGGTGAAAAGTGCGGCATTTCAAGCCACGGCGAATAATTAACGCCCAGGCGATTAAAAACACAACCAAGGAGGCGCGGCAGAAGTTTACGTTTTTAAGGAATAAAATGAGCGTTACCTGTTCCTCCGCCTCCGTCGCCATTTTAAACTCACCGTCCCGGAGTGCGGCGCAATCAAGCCTGGAGACACCCGGAACCGACAGGTTCCACCTGACGGACGCTGCCGTGGCGCTCGGAATAAACTGAGGACGGAGCGCTGCTTTTTCCGTGGGAAATAGAACCGAGTGAAACTCCGGAGTAGAAAGTAGGAAGCTGCTACTCCTGGAGGCGCGTATCTGAAGCGGCGCTGTGTGGTCTGACAGTCACCTGTTTAACCAACTTCTCATTTTCGTGTGCATTAATACGATTACGAGAGCACTTTAAACCGTATGAACCTAAACGCGCCCATCTATTCTCACGTACTTGTATCGCTTTTATTTTAATGTTTTGCTGCGATAAAGGTGTAAAATTCAGTGCATTTGACCAGGAAATACCTTACTATTCAGATAAACTCCCGTGTGTAGGGACGCCACGGCACGACGCAACTCTTACAAAAGGGACGTTTGGTCAGTCTGCGGTCCAACGAACCGTGGGACTGGATCCAGTCAATCGTCCAACCATCCGAAGATCCTGCTCAGAGTTGCAGGGTAATTTAAATTGGTTTTGATAAAAGTCTACAACTCTCTTGGCAGTAATGATTGACTCGGAATGAGAACCATTCTAAACAGAAGAAATGTTAACATTTCAACCGTTCTATAGTCACACTTTAAAAATTTCCTAGATTGAATTTAAAACAAAACGACGTTTTCCTTGGAGGTCGGTCTTCCTTATTGAATACTTCCCTATAATTTATGTAAAACACATCTTCAACAGTTAAACCGTTGTTTCAAACAGTTTTTCGATTGTAGCGTTGATGTTCTCTCGTGAAATGCTCCAGACTCATTCATTTAGAGACTTTGTCAGTCAAATGAACACCCGAGATTGACTGGTTTATTCCTTTATTAGATGTTAAGAAACTCCACAATGAAACAAAATCATTTACTCTGGGGCACACATGAACTGAGAACTATACAACCACTTGAAACAAGGGGAGGAGAAGGAAGGGCTGGGGGTGTTTACCAAGGAATGGAGATAACAAGGACAATTCAGATTTTCAGTGCTGGGTATGTTCTGTTGTTCAGGTCACAGAGTAGTTAGATCTCAACAGCTAGCCTTTAAATATGCTTTATCATGCATACTTCATGTTTCCTCCACCTGTTTACACAAAATCTTATCCAAACATGGGGAAAAACGTCTCAATGAATATTCCTTCAAATGACCCCTTTAAGTGCTTTGTGACTTGGTCTCTTTCACTCACATGAACGCACACACACAAAAATACTCTCAAACACACAAAATAAAATTAATTACTGCCACACCCACTTGTCATTTGTAGTTAAAATTGTTTTCAAAGTATATACTTTTTCTAACAGAATTGAATGGTGCCGGAGTGTAATGCTGACATGCAGCACCTATTTGAAACACTCCGTAACCTTAATTTCTCCTCCCCCCCCAATCAAAAGATAAGCTTCATGCAAAATAAACTGAGTGGATCACCATTTGTAATATATCCTTTTGCATTTTGCCCCATTGCATGCGCTGCCACACTGATCACGGCTAGGCAGGAGGCCGTGTGTCAGCACAACTCCTTTGCAGTCTCTGATCCAAAAGGTAACCTTAAGTGCAATACACAAATTCAGAAAGCTTTGAGATAAAGCACATGCTACCTTAAAGGAAACCTGTCAATAAATAAAGTACAAAATATTGAGTGTTACAGTCACAGTAATGCTTCTTACAATAATGTACAGTCATAGGCTGAAGTATTAATTTCTCTTCATTTAAGTCATGTCCTTTATTAAACTAAAATTTCCAATTTTGATTCAACAATTCCAAACATAGGGAATGCCTCACACGCCATCCCTGAATGGCCAAACTACTATCACCTCCTGAATATTTTTGTAAAACTGAATTCCATTGTTATTCTCTGAAAAGCTGAGTACAGCTCAATACAGAATATGTTCTAGATGAAGGGAAGCAAACTTTGGCCTGTGACCATACATTTATGACCGATTAAGTTCTGGGACTATACAACAGAGACTTACAGGAATATGGACTTGAGGTGGGTGAAAGGCATGTCATCAACTTATTTTTCCTTTAGACATTTTTTGGTTTTGAAATATGCAAAATTACCTTCCAGGAGCAAATGTAATTTACACTTTCACCCATTTTTAAACAGAACAGAACATATGAAGATGTACAGGACATGGATGTGGACTGCGCAGACTATAAAGACCCAACTCCCCAAGCACAGACCATGAAATATATTAGTTACCACACCTCATTTTTAAAAACTAATGTGAAGTAGGGTTACAGCTTGAATGGATTTACACTTTGTCAATGCAAACATTCAAATTGATTGAACTTGATGCCTCATACACTACTGATGAACCAGTGTCAACACATTAAGACACACATACATACACACACACTTAAAAATATTTTGCATACTAAGAAAAAAGAAAAATTCTTTTTTGCTTTGGGTGAACTTAAATTGAATGCTACCTTGAAATGGATTTTAAATTTAGTTCTACAAAGTTTATATGTTTTGCATTAGTGTCTATATTGTGGTTGCCCTTTGCAGTTAGTTTGCTGCCAAAAAAAAGAAGCATATATTGTGTGATGTTTGACACCGTAGAACAGATCCAATAGGAATTTAAAACCATCTCTTTGCAGGCAGGCAGTTTGAATTTGTTGCTACTTGTTTAAATTGAAGAAATTGTGTACTTGTGTTTTGAGGCATTTAAATATGCAAATTTGGTAGCTTAAATAATATTAAAGAAAACCAAGCCACACATAGTGAGTCATTACAGCAGTCACACTAAAAAGAAAAAGAAAAAAAAACTTGCTTTTTGTAGTATTAACTGATCCTCACACTCTGGAATAATGACAAACAAAGCTACATGACCTACAAAATCACGGCCACAATATCCATTTATAACTGCTACAGGTGTCGTTTGTCCCAAATAAGTATCTTATAGCACCAATTTATTTTTAATATTAAGTTTAGAAACACGAATTACCATATAGAACCATTTATCTCCCAAACTCATTTCTTATATCTTTTGTTTAGTATGCAAAATGTTTTTAATTTTGTTTCCCCTGAAAATTTTTGCTGCTTTTTAAATTTTTATTTACAATCCTCCACCACAAACTTAAAGGCTACTACTACATTAGTGTGAGGGAAAAATAAAAGGGCTCTAGCATCAGCAAAACATCCATATTCAAAATAATTTTTATATTTTTGCCGGGGATATTGTATGGGTCAGTGTAGTTCCAGTAAAAACAAACTTCCTTCTGCCAGCTATTCAGGCAGGCAATGTTTAGAAGGAACAGGCTGCTGCCCTATTAGCTAAAACAGTGCTGGCAGCTGGCCTTTTCTGAGTGGCAGGTATGAAGGATAACGATGGCAGCTCCTGTGTGCTGTTCTGCACACTTATCATAGATGGGAAACTGTAGCAGTTACACAGTAAACGAAGCAGTGTGACTAGTAGACGGGCACATGCACAACCATTCGGACACCACAACTACCAGTATCCTAGTTCAAAAGCAAAATCTGGGAAAACCAATGCGGAAAAAGTAACTGTCCCTAATGCCTAAGTTTTTTTTTTTTTTAACTTTAATCAAGATTAATTGAAGAAACAAAGTAAAACAGAACTAAAATTTTTCTTCTAATGCTGCATAATTTGAATACTTTTTGTTCAATTTTTTTCGGTTTTTCTTTCAAATTACACTAGCTTCAACAGACTGAAAACCAGCAGGGTTGGAGATGTGTTCTGAGGAAGAGATTTATGGCGTAGGCGGTTTAGGGGTTTCTGGGTCCAAAAGAGGCCCAATCTGGGTTTGGGTCCACAGCTGGGGGCCTTTCAGGTTGCCCCCTGGCTTCCTCTTCCTGAAACAGAGCAGTTTACATGTTGCTGCTCCCTGGAAAACACAGAACTTGGTTACAAATTATTAGCTAATAAGCCAATAGCACAGAACATCAATTTACTTGCATGGATGGGTGACTTGACAAGATGTATGGATGCAAACCATTAACTCTGATCACTAATATTAAACATGAGTAACAGGAGATGCAACTTGAGGGAATACACAATGAACATAAACTACTAAGTGAAGTTCTGCCGTAGAAATGTAAAGACTTTCGTAACAGACATTCTACTACAAGTTAAAAAAGTGTAAAATCCAGCATTCGGGGGGGAAAAAATCCATTCAATGGGCTACAACAGAATAAAAAAGGCCCATATTTACTCAGAAAGGATCTATATTCTCCTCAATAGTTAGCATATTACTGTGCCATGTTTTCTCTTTAATTTGACTTGTATACAACAGATTATTCCTTAAAAATGTCTGACATCCCTAAACTTTGATTCTCGTTAAATGTTGTAGGTCTTATTTGCCATGAGCTTTGGGGTGGGAACATAACACTTAAAAAGCTAGAATTTAATATGTATAGTCATCCATGATTCAGTAAATTTAAGTGCGCAAAGCTGATAATTCACCCAAACTATCACCAATGAACAACAGAAAGGTAACGCCTCATGCATTTCTTAAATATATATTTGTGAGCCAAACTAGTTATGGATCCGCTATGAAATGTGTCTTATAGTTTAAACTTTGCTGTATGTTCTCTTACCAGCATTCACATGGCAAACTTGCATTTACACCTGCTGCTATTCCTTTGCTCTTCCTGTGAAATGCAGAAACTACAAATGCACTCGCAGCAGGGGTGCTTTTCCTTTTCATCTCACTGGAACTTGTACCAACAGTTTAATTTTTTGCGATCAAGATGCATTTCATGGGAAAGCGGACTACAGAAGCACAGAGTGGCTGGCAGCTCGCTTTGCGTACTTACCTGTACAGCGAGATCCTGGGAGCAGAGGAGTACACAGCGTGTTCTGCCACCAGCATTCCTCTTTCTGACTGCCAGAGCTTCCCTGCGAACCAATGCTTAGCAGGGGAAACTGAGGGGGGAAAAAACTCTCATCAAATTTAAATAACTCAGGACAGTGGACTGTAACATACTGAAACACGAAACATTGAGTTTTATCCATCTTAAAATTATAACACATATACAATAGCTACATGACCTAGGCTATGGTGGTAGATTGTTGATCATTGATCTTAACAGAACACTGCTCACAAGTAAACAAAACAAGCTAGCACTATGACATTGGTTATACAGTGGTACCTCAGAACTCGAATTAAATCCTTTCAGAACTCCGGATCGAATCCTAAAAAGTTTGAGTTGTGATCAAATTTTCCCCATAAGAAATAATGGAAAACCAAT
>JABFEB020000016.1:14720263-14737050 GCA_019775895.2 Stomatorhinus ivindoensis | reverse complement strand
ATCGAATCCTAAAAAGTTTGAGTTGTTATCAAATTTTCCCCATAACAAATAATGGAAAACCAATTAATTGGTTCCCCCCCCCCCCCCAAAAAAAAACATATTTAGGTGTAATTTTAATATTTAAACACAAAATGAACCAGATAAAACATGAGCAGCATATACTGTACTAAACACATCTAAGCACATTTATCAAAACAGTAGTTTGTAAAGTAAGAAAATATATGTGTCCTGCACCGATTGTCCGCTCTTTCCGTGTGCCCCCCCATTAACCCCGCATGGAATCCCCATGTGATCAGCTGTTTCTGGTTGTTCTCATTAGCCCTCTGTATTTCGTCCGCGTTTCAGGTTGTTTCCCCAGTCCGGTCATTGTATTGTCCGTCTGTGTTTTGCCTGCCTTACCTGTAATTAAACCTCGTATTCCCCGATACCCTGACATCTGCGCCTTTGTCTCCGTTCTGTCCCCGCTAGGCACAATATTATTATAATTAAATGTATTAATTGTTTATTATTAATATCAAAATTATGAAGAAAGTATTTAAAATGTATTTTATTATATAATTACTGTTGCTGTCTCATTGTCTAAATGTATTTTTACTGTCTATATGTATTCAGCTAGTGTAAACATGCACGGTGCTATCACAGCTAATGCGAGGCTGAGACTGAAGCTTTACCCTTTATTTCCACTGAGAGACGTGCCGCGTGACTCATTTCCCCGCACGTACAAGTTAAGTCGCCGGTCACGGTTTGACTCCTGAGATTCAGATCGAGCTCTAGGTTATTATTTTCGAACTGGTTGGTTCGACTTAAGAAATTCAAGTTCTAGTGAGATCGAGAACTGAGGTACCACTGTACTTAGAAAAAAAGTAAACTAAACCAAAATCATCATGAAAATCCATATAAATGATTAATAATATACTTTATCCATGAGAAAAGAATCTCAATGACAACCCCTAGTTAGGATCAGTAAGTTTTTAATCATAGTAGCTTCCCTAAAATATGGCCATAGCAAATTAATAAATGAAACAGAATACCACAAACCAGAGTACACTACAAATTTAAGCAACATGAGTATATAAGTTAGCACGCATTTCAGGGTATATCTGGTAACATGACTCAATACAATACAGGGTTCGGATTAAATCAAAATAGCATTGTACTTTCTTAAAGTTAAATGGCACTATGATAATCCTTGCAGCCAGATTCTCAAACAATATACGTACAATCTGTTTAGACTAAGGGAGAAAAAAAACACCATTTCATCAGTCAGCACAGGTGATCTGTTCTTATTTTATGGATGTATTCTTACAAAGTCCTAGTGCAGTGGTCATCAATCCTGCTCCTGGAGATGTACCCCCTGCAGAGCTTAGGTGCAGCCATGATTTAACACACCTGGCACAGATAATCAGGCCCTTCAGCAGTATCTCAGTATTAGAGCCAACTTAGCTGGCTCCAGTACTTATCTGTATTAGATTAATAGTGTTAAATCAAGACTGCACCCAAGGTAGATTTCCAGGAGCAGGACAAGTCATTACAAACTGCAACCCAGTCACTACAAGCCATTTGGGGTAGGCTCAGTTGATGCTTCTGTAAACTACCACATTAACATTACAAAATATTCACATCACTGCATCGTTCTAACTTTAAGAAATACAAGTTTAGAAGTTTTTTCTAAAGGCCTATAAGGGGACTATTCTGAAATGAACAAAAGGTCCCTTTGTTATTGTTCAATGATGGGAAGTCTTCACAAAATAAATATTTGTTCATTTAAATTCACCAAACCAAAATCATACAGAATATATCAATATGGACAAATCCGGATAATGAACATCTGATAATGAACAACATAGCTATGACTAGCCTTCCCACAGCAGTAGTGTGTAGTATAAACTGTCTTCTGCAAGCAGCGAGTGTTAATCTAACATTCAAAAACTAAATTCTTACCCTCTGAATGTCTTCGACAAAGTCTAAGACTTCCCCATAGTGGGGAATTTTACCAGCCACTGGACATCTGCAAGAATCCTTTTCAGTGCAAGATTCTTCCTTTTCAATCGTTTCAACAGAGTCTTCAACTTGCCCACTTGCCACTGGCACCACAGTCTCGCAGTCTAAGCAAACGTCTTGTTCAGCTATCGGCAGAAGGGTGCCAGTGCCCTCCTGTGAATCTAAAGAAGTCTGGGCACTCTTTTCCATACCAGACTTCTTCAACCTGGGTAAAAACTTGCCAGATTCCAGTTCCGACTTCCCGTAATAGGGGCCCTCGCACTCTGCGTCTTCCTCCAACGGTTTGAGATCAGCCTGAGCATCATCAAACACGTCCGCCTGAGGGAGGACAGGAAGGCTCTCCTCTTTCTCCGACTCCACCTCAGACTCACTCCCACCCCTAGGAGAAAGCTCCGAAGCAGATATCGGGCGAAAATGAGTCCTAGGTGAGATTCGGATAGCCCGATACTGGGTTCTATTGATGCCATATATGCGTGATTGGAAAGTTTCACTCTCTGAATCTGAGCATAATATGGATTTGGGTTTGAACCCTGGGCTGAACGATGCCATGTCTTCAGGCTCAAAGGAGCACTCCACGTGAAGGACTTGAGAGAAGGGGTAGTTCAGGTCGAAGGATGAGAACGGGTAATCAAGCCCTGGTTCCTCCCCACGGAAGCCGCTACAAGTTCCTAGTAAATCTTCATGGAAGATAAAAGAGAATCCCTTGTTCAATCCATCCTCTCCTCCTTTTCCAACCTGGTCACACTGCCCAAAAGAAACCAAGGGCCTCCAGAGAGGTTTGTGACCAGGTGCAAAGCAGCTGCCCGTGTTCATGAACACGTCAGTGCCTGCAATGGTAACCACATCAGAGGTGGCAGCACACTGCAGAAGACTGCCTTGTGTGTCACTGGGTGGCACCACAGCCCAGTCCCCGTTGCTGCCTAACATCTTCAACTCTCCATATACCCCTCCCAGAATGAACGTATTGTCTTTCTCAGGGTTTACGTCCCAGGGCTTTGACGGTGAGGTGTAATCTCCACCGTCCACCTTGGACAGCTCATTTTTGGATAGTCCCTGCTCCTCTTTTTGGCCCTCCCAGAGGTGGTACTCCAATCGCTGCACTGCCCTTTTCTGAGGCTCCTGAACTGGTACTCCCTTCGTCTCGGCATCTAAACAGCAGCAATGATAGTTGTTTGCCTCCTCTGAGAACAAGCCCTCATCTGGCCTTTTTCCTCCTAGAGCTGGTACGGAATCTCTGTCTGCGATAGCTGTCCAAATGTCCTTGATTATCCCTGAGCTGTAGTTATCACTCGGTTTGTTTGTGTCCTCTGTGAAAATGCCAGCAGTATGTGGTTTGCCCTCATCTTGCTCTAATGGTATTCCACAAATGGACTCCAATTTGGATTTCTTTTTGAAGGTTTGACTGGACACAGGACCTACACTACACTCCTCAGGTTTTCTACTACTATCCTCTTGTAAAAAGCCCAAGAGTTCATCTTCTATATATCTAGCAGGGATAGGTGGGATTATACAATTAGTTTTTTCATTGCGAAACTGAGCAGGCTCCTCTGGCTGAGTGTTAATTTGCTCATTATCTGAACGCGTTTCTTCCGAATGAGACCATGGACTACATGTTCGTGTTGAAAGATTAGAACAGTGTTCAGTTTCATCAAAGGCACTATTTTTGGTCCATATTAGCAAACGAGACTGTTTATATCCAAGTGGATCTAGACAGCTACTTGAATCTGTGTTGTCATGACCAATGGTAAGTGAATCGCAGGGAAAATGAAGGGTGGGACTATTGTATTGCACCTCAAAGAGAGAAAAGCAAGAGTTTAAACCAGAAGCATCTTTTGATTCTGAGATGTAGTCCTCCAGGGTTCCAGGCAGCCGGCTCACATTGAATACTGCACTATCGAGTATGGGGGAGAGATGAATGGGAGAGTCCCCTTGGAAGCTTTCTCCATCAATATCTTCAGAAGTAGAGGATGAATAACATTCCCATACTTGAGCTATGTTTTCCAGATCTTGCGTGAAGAAATCATCAGCAACGAAAGATCTTTCCGAATCTGTCCTTATTGCACTTTCCCCTTGCAGCTTGGGGCCATCTAACACTAAACAACATTCTGCCTCAAAGTCTCTTTGCTCTTTGCTCTTCTGTCGGATCATGCTTAAAATCCGACTCTCTTGTACGGAGTCTGAGGCACTAGGATCCAATATGGATTGATAAATGTCAACTTCATAGAAGTGAGTGAATTCAGACAGATGCTCATCATCTAAATCTCTATTATCCTCTGGTGGAGGGCAGTTAGAGGTCCCGTTGAGTTCAGCAGCCTCTTCAACATCAGCAGGCATCTCTACAAAGTGCCCATCAATAAAAGTGCCTGCTGCAAGGTACGCTCTCTGAAAGGTGGAGTCGCCAATGTAGATCCCCTGCATTCTCTCAGACAGCTGTTCCATATCAGCCGACCCAGAAAAAACATCAGGGGAATCTAGTCTGTTACGATACTTAGTCTCAAGCTTGCTCTTCCTACTGCAGGGTACAAAATATTCATTAATAGGTTCTGTGTACCACAGAGGCTCTTCCATGTACTCTTTCTTGTTCCACGTCTCACAGCCAGGTTCTTTCATTTCTCCACTGGCAGGATCTTTTCGGCTCTCTTTCGATTGCCTCTTCCCCTTTTTAATGGCCTGCTGATGTTTAGTCGGACCCCCAGTACTGCTGCTGCTTCCACCCAAATGCTTTCGTTCCTCTTTCTCAATGGCCTTTAGTGAAAGCTTCACCTGTCCATTGCGTCCTCTTTTGCTTCTGCTGGCCTCCCTGGACTTGTGTCTGATCCTTACCGACTTGGCTGGTGTTTTGAACTCACCCTGGTTCCCACTGGAACTAGAGCCTGCCTCACTGGACCCAGATGACCAGGAGCGTGGGCGAAACTTTCCTTCAGACCGATGTTTTGTCTGCCTCTTGCTTGAGAAAGTTCTTTCTTCGGCTGCACCCCAGTAGTAGCGATTCTCCTTTTCCTTTTTGCTGCGTCGCTGCTGGGCCTTTTCACCGACAGTGTCACATGCCTCCGTGTTCTTCTCTTTGACAGCTTCACCCTCGCTGTTGCAGTCTTTTGGGGAGGAGGTGTCAGTGCTCGTCTGGGGGACAGCGGATGAGGACGAGCTGGAGTACGCACATGCTTTGGCCTTGTTCCACACCGTCATAATCTCTTGAAGACAAACAGGTTTCTCAGACAGAGGAGGAAAGGCTTCATAGTACCTGACACAAAAAGAAATACAAGCATTACCAGCAGCTTCACTTGTTACAGGGTCATTCTGGCTCAGCTCAAATGGTCCACACCCGAATTGAACTATTTTGTGGCGTTCTGTTTGCACCTGGGCAAACATGAAAAAGCCAAAATTCTCTAATATTTTTGATGCACTGCTAATCTGGCTAACAAATTATGGGTGTAAGTAAATATATTACCAAAAAGCGGGCATTCAAAAAAATGCTAATGTTCATCATATAAAGCCCTGGTAATTATTTAGCATGCACCTAGGTCATAGTCGTGATTATATCGAGATGTGATAGACATACTATGAAGCACCTGAGCAGGTAGTGTGCAGTGTTTTACATTATTTTCCATTACATTTTGCACTATCAAACGCCATTACTGTAATAAAAATACATTTTCCTTTCTCCATTTATTATAATGCCCTTTGATTGCTTACATTTCCACCTGATCTTTTGATGAAGGGGAGTCAGCAAGCTCAGGAGATTGAGATCCATCAGATTTCTTGCTTGTTTGTTTTTCTTCTGTAAAGAAAAAGTAATTAAAGAGGAAATTCTGATTTCAGTTCATATTCTCTCCTCCTGATCTATGCTTGATTGATAAGTTTCAATCACTTCGTCATTTAACTGAAAGTTAAAAACTGGCTTTAATACTGCCCACAAATAAGTAACACAAAACAAAAACAAACCTTTCTGTTTATTCTGGATATCCTTAAGTTTGGAGCAAAGCTCCTCAACCAAGCTCTCAATCCCAGAGTTCTGTGGGGAAAAAAGATAAAACAATCAAAAATACAACTCACACACACAAGAGACAGAGAGATTAGTATATTTCAGTGTTCAATTTATATCCATCAGCCAATGATTTTACACTGACGTGGTTCTATATATCTTTTGTTTCACAAAATCTAGTGATGTTTTGTCAATTTAAATACAGGGCATGAAGCAAGGGTGAAACTGACCACAATGACAGCCCATCACAGGGCAATTGAAAAACAGCAATTAACCAAACTGCACAGAGACCAGGAGGTGCTATCCATCAATCCACAGTAAGGGCTATACTACTCAATCCTAATCTAAAATACCACATGAACCATGTTTTTTACCCATACTGGGCTGAAAACATACCAAACCCTGACTTCAAAACCGAGGTAATATACTGAACCGTGATTTTTGTGTACTGTTGTAAACTCTTCTGATTAGTGATGTAACAGGTGTAATGTGTTTTTTAATTAGTTTTTTTAACTGTAGGACACTAATAAAGCAATGTAATGTGGATTTTCAAGACAATGTCATCCTGATGTAAATCATCCCCTATGTAAGCATGTAGGCCTCAACCCACTGTGATGACCTCTGGAGGTGATAATTCTCATGAAGGTGATAATTTTAGACACCAAAGAACCACCGCATAAAGCAGTGCCCAAGCAGTACTGACCAGCAGTCCATAAAGATTCAGATTCTGCATGGTAAAAATATCAAGGTCATGTAATGGTATGTAATGGTCAATTCGAAGCCAAATGTACAAGTGTCCAGGCCAAATCGTGCTAAACTGAGTCAACAAACTCAAAACAGTTAATTCTTAGCACCCCCGCCCCCCAAAAAAAAACATACGTGCTACATTCAAACTCTCATAGACACCGCAAAGGTTGTTTCTTACCAGATGACCAGACGCGCAAGGCTTGACCTGCTCCCAGCATTTCCCCTTGCATCATTGTGCTAATGCTAGTCAGCTGACAAGCAGCAGACACTGCTCAGCACATGAAGCTCACTGCTCAGTGTCACGGAGCAGGTCAGGCAACATTGAGTGGAACTCCAGACACCCAGTGACTAGTCCTTCCATGACCACCAGCTCTAGCAGTATGCACTGAATACCCCCAGCTTATTACAACCCTTTACCCCTGTGGCACTGTAAGCACACAGAATAGGGGATATATCACCACAGGCTTCAAGGTGTAAAACTTAATGATGGGCACATTACAGATGTGAGGACATATGTGCGATTTATCAGCATCTGTGCATAACAGACCCTGATATGCCATATCATATCCAACTGTAATGAGACAAGTATATAAAGTGCATGAGAAAATATTCAGTCACACACAGAACCAACAGTAAGACATAGAACTAAGGCGCTTTGCACAATTTGTATTTCATAAGTAATTTGATCTACAGATTTGTTCATCTTCCAAAGATCTGAAAGCAATACTTTGTAGTACCTTAATAAAGTTTTGAGCAAGGACCAATCTCGTCAAGTTATGCCACAGACACCATGTTACAGCACTTAACGTGAGTAAAGTACATGCCTGGAAACAAAGTGACCATGAAGTAGCACAACCATAAAATGTGCCGATCCATATTTCATATAAACCAAATAAACAAAAATGCTAATCTATTCTTTCGTTTTCTGTAAGCACTTGTCCAGTTCAGTGTTGCGAGGGGTCTGGAGCCTATCCTGGAGGCTACAGACACAAAAGCAAGGGACAACCCAGGATGAGGCACCAAGCCATCACAGGATACACTCACACCTCCTGGGAGAACATGCAAACTCCACATGGAACCCTGGCACAGACTCTATCCCAGGTCTCAGAGGGGTGAGGCTACAGTGCTAATCACTGCACCACTGTGCCACTCCCCAAAAAAATGCCAAATGTATTTAAGCAAATTTTCAAAAACTACTCCCCCTCCAGCAACTGTCAATGGATGGGGTGTACAGATGTTCATAACAGGAAGAGCCCTCACTTCATCAGACGCAGAACGCAGGCATTGCACGGCAGCTTGTTTCTTCAGCTCCTCCACACTCAGGTCTGCCCCTCCTTTCCTCTTGCCTTTTCCCCATTTCTTACCAGTTCCCTTCTCCCAGCCCAAGAAGATGTCATTTTCCTATCAGGGAAACCAGAGGTTTAAAGTTTAACATAAACCTAAAAAATATTTAAAAGGTCTTCACCTAGTGCAACCAAAAAGGTCAATGATGTTTCCAATAATATACAATAAATTCTTCTGCTACAGGTGATGTTCACAAACCATTACAATTAATATCTGTAGACTACAGTAGCCAAGTCTGGTCTAACCTGGTGACTTCTTTTGCATACATGTTTATTTGTATTTTTTTAAGTGAACTCGGCCCGGCAGCAGAGCTAAGTTTAATAAACCCTGCACTGTGAGCCTCCATCACCACTGCACAGTGGCATACCTTTCCATCAAGGACCCTCTGTTTCATTCAACCAAGGTATGTCTGAAGGGCTCAGAATATATACACACTTGGGCAGAAAAAAACACATGAAACCTTCTACTACAACTAATAATATCATCCTGAAGTCCCACCGTTCATGGCGGACAGCCACATAGACACATACAGCCTGGGCATTTGTGGTTACCTGGTCCTGCAGGTCATAGTCGTAGCTGTCATGCAGGAGCAGACTCAGGACATAGCGGGTGTAGATCATAGCATCAATCCCACACTTCTCCAGCTCCTGGCCCAGCCAGCTCTGCACAGGACCCAGCGACTGGAGGAGTGACATCTCAGAGGCAGGAAGGGGCCCCGGGGCGAAGGAGCTCAAGTAGCTTTCGGGAGCAGAGCCGTCCGACTCCACACTGACTGGACGCATGGGACTCTAGGTGTTAGGCATTCTGAAGTGGATCTGCATTTTTGGGGTGAGCCCACAGGACAGGGCAAAGCCTATCTGGATGCAGATTCACTCCAGCAGGACGCACAAAGAGGGGACTACATGGAGAATCATGTAGCGATCTTTTATTTAGTTATTTATTGCTGTAAGCAAGGGTAAACTTCAGTCTTCCGGCATGGTGTCACTGTAAAAAGTTACCAGCTACGTGGCAAAACAGTAAAACTGTGTTTGCCTCTCAGTCAAAGAGCTCCATTTTGAACTACAACTCCACCGGCACTCCTTGGAACAAAAAGAGAGAAAGAGAGGAGAAAAAAGAAGAAAAAAAAGAAACTCAGTTTGCAGCAAAATATACAAATACAAACATGACATTTTAACTCATCATAGCTGAAACTGTACATATACTTAGCTATAACACTCAGACATTACGTACGTGTACGTGTATATATATATATGTGTGTGTGTGTGAATATACATCATAGAAGCATGACCACATTTTAGCAGCAGCCCTGAGTTACACACGTCAAACTAGCCACTTTTATTAGATCAGTTTAAGTTATCATTGCAAAACTAATGAATGGAAATTCTGATATCACTCCAAATCCATCTGAGCTCTTGACCAAGGTCCAGGTAGCAGATAGATGCTTCCAGAAACAGTTTCCTCCTCTCATTTCCACCATTTCAAAGCAATTCTTCCCAAGATTATCTATATCGTTTGCTCTGCCATGCAGTTTTATTTTCCATTGCAAGTGAAATCCATCCAAACAGCATTCCCTGCTTTTGTTTAGCAAGGTATGGTTGCTAGTAGGGATATAAATCGTTGCCCAAAGTGATTCAGTTCGATTACAATTGAAGGAATGATTCAATGCACTGAATGCATAAATTTTTATCATGATTCAAATTTAATCAAATAATTATTCAATTATTTTGATGATAGGCATAATATAAAAATTTTATTACACACTATTATTAGAATACAAAGACAGAATGGTTATTTTTTATTAAAATAGGAAGCACTATAGCTGTCATGATTAGTCGATTAAACTATTACACAATTATTTAAAAGTACTGATTAAAATTGCCTTCATTACTCTGCAATATGGCAGAACGCAACAGTGGATAGTGGAAAGAGTCCAAATAAAAGAGAAAAGGCATCATTTGTGTAAAAGCACTTCAGATTAAAAGTAAATGAAAATTCAGCCGTCTGTCACTATTGCAAAGCAGAACTGAAATGGCATCATAGCATAACTGCAATGCAAATACATCATAAAAGGAGACATTCAGGCTGGACAGGCTTACCCAATAAGAGGTCAGCCAGTGGCCATAGATATGTGCCATTTAGACTCTTGCAGTAGCCTAGATTGTCTGTCACTTTGATTTAACTTTCTTTGCTTTATTTACTTTCTACAATTCCAGGGTTAGCTCCATTGCTTAGCCGCATCATCTTACATAATATGGTACATAATAACCATACAAAATATATTTTTTTGGAACGTATTGTGTGTTTTGACTGAAGCCGAACGATACTGGAAAAAGTTTACATTCTAAAATTAAGTTTTTGCAATATTTAGGAGATTGAGTCTGTCAACTAAGTTAGTGGTGTTGCTGAATGCCAACAGACACTAAGCAGTGCCAACTTGTGCTCAATATCATGTTTATGGAATGCTAAATATTTCCATACATCAAAAGATCAATGTCTTTTCTTGACCAGTTCTTGTTCAGGTTTCTCCTCTTCACTCATTTTTGTTTAATTTCTCACAACATGGCATGTGCATTTTGACTGAGTCCAACGAGTATGGTTAAGATCTTAAATAAATTAAGATCTTGGAGAGCGCATGCAGAGTTTATGTAAATACAGCGGCAGTGCACTTTAACACATACTAGATAATGTTGAAAAGGAACGATCATTAAAATTAAATTTGAAGACTGCACAGATTAGCAGAATGATATTACATTGTTTATTCTGTGGGAAGCAAAAGATCGATTTGCGGGCCAGACTTAGTAAATTATAAACATGTTGCAGGCTTGTATTCAAGACGACTTCTAAGTAGTGAATGAACTGAAATAAAAATCCTTGATCCCCCCACTATGGAAAATGACTGATCATCCAATGCAGTCATCTCTATTATTTTAGTATTTGTGTCTTTCACTCTGGTGCTGCTAATTTCGAATATTAAAGAAGTTTAAATATCGCCCAGTGATAGCCAAGATTGACAAACGGGACTATTATCTAGACTAAATATCAGTGATACCAATATGTTAACCAATGAGAGGAGATTTTCTCAATGGCATTGTAACACAAAGATCACCATCATAGGGCAAATATCATGTGCATTTTCGTCATGAGTATTAATGAGCCATCCACTCCCATCCTACATTCCACAAATACATATGCTGGCAATTTTGTAAATCGTATTTGCACGGTATAGACGGCTAAAAGTGATGCATTTCACGGTGTTCATGTACTTGTGACAAAACATTTTTTAAAGGATTTGCTACTTTGTGCATCAGGTAGATGCACAAAGTAGCAAATCCTTTAAAAAAGTTAAAGGAGCACATGAACACTAGAGAGCATGGAACCTGGAAGTAGGAATATCTTAAATTTTACCTCCAAAAATCAATTCCAACTTTGCAGATCAATATATTGAATCAGCACAATGTATATTTGCACCTATAGCTAGTAAGGATGCAATCACACTTGGTCCAGATGTCTTGTGGTTCTTTGTGGTGAAGATAAGGGAAGGTAAGCACAACAGAATGGAATTAATCATTAATCATTAACGTCCTAATTTTACGGCTCATTTGGAGTTGTTTTGGACACAATGACACACACAGATTTATCATATATGCAAGCAGCAATCTTTATTTATTCATGCTGCAAGTATAAGATAGTCCCACATTTTTCCAAGTATCTCAGAGATTAGTAGTGCAGACTGCTGCTGTGCAGCATACTAGTACTGAAAAGCTACCATATCACATTTTTAAAGCCGTTTAGTACTCTAATGATATACCGATTACACTGTTACAGACATCAACAACATCAGTAACAGAAACTACTGAATCAGAACAATGAACCACTGCTTAATCTCAGTGATAACCCATGTTAGAATTATCCACACCATGCTATGTAGTACAGCTGCCACAATTAGTCGTTGTAGCCAATGTTTTAAATCGAAGCATAATTTAAAAATTTTAATGAAGTTACCTTTATGATTTATAAAACACTTCACTATAAGAAATGTTTATCTTCAATATCACCACATAATTATGGGACTGGTTCAGATTATCACAAAACAAAAAAGGTGGTTTACGTACTGTGCAAAGTTCGATGGCATACCACAGCGGCACAAGCACTATGCACAAGAGAAAACACACAGGCGCTAATCTGAATGATGGGTTGCCAGGATAGGCAAAACTACTGTGTGTGTTGTCTGTTCATGCTTAATAAATTTTCATTAGTATGAAAAGCTTTTTAAATATCTTTTCCCCTTTTAGCTGCTAAATAAACTCATTATTAAAGCCATAAAGTTGTCTGTCTGCTATCTTAAAATGTCCAATGAATTAGTGTTTGAGAAAATGTTTATAGTAAAATTAGATTTATTCTGCGTTGACTGCCGGTGCTGGTGTGTGTGTTTGTGCGTACTAGGTTTGTTAAGACCACAGTTGCTCTGCAAAAAGCGCCACCATGCCACCACCATCATTTTAACTAATTTAACCACAGAATTAATATTAATATTTTAGGCATACAGTAAAATCCAGTTATAACGGACTTCAAAGGACCAGGCAATACATTACGTTATATTCAGAGTTGCTGTATGCCCAGAACACAACTACAGGACACCATTTACTCATACCACACCTCAGCAGACAGACTTGTGGTATAGATATTATATTGTATATGTAGTCCTCCAACCTTACCTGACCGGATGCGGGACTATTAATAATCCCGACTACGTCTCTCCGCTGGATATCAACGGCACACCACGCACCTTGTAGGCAGAGCTTGCATGTCCCTTATAGCCGAACAAAACTACAGCAAAAGCAGCCACAGCGACCAGATTGTTTGTCTACTATAAGCAAAATTCCATTACATGCGAGTCCGCTATATCCAATGCTTTTTCTGCGTGTTCTTAAAGGTGCATGGCCGGGACCAGGGGACCTCGTCCGTTATAGACGATATTCCGTTATAAGAGAGTCCACTATAATGGGATTTTACTGTACTACTAATCTGCTTATCGAATTGTGGGCAAAAATAATGTCCACATACGGCCAAGAAGCCAGTCTAAAGCCCTGCAATGACAATTTCATTTTGACAACAATCTGTAACTTGAATTAAACGGTCAATGTGATTTTCTGGAGGATACTTAATTGCTTAATTGATCATCATTACATATGATTTCCCTACTTCAAGTCAGTGATTTTATATATAAGGCATCTTATATTGTAGTAAACAGGCCACATTAACATCATCAAACTAGCATCTGCACCTACATGTTATTACGCCACGTATTTATAGCAGATAGATAATCAAGCATGATGCACTGTACAGGAAGTTTTTTTTTTGTTTACCGAGCAGATGAATGGGGGAAAAAAGCAGAATAAACAGCTGTAACCTTTATGGGCACTTATCTGTGCCCATATTTGCAGCACTGGACAAAAAAATCTAAGCATGATTTCAGCATTTTTTTGAATAAGGGTTTTTTGTTTGGTTTAGATACTTTTCTACCTCAAAAATATTTTAAGTTTTTAAGAGACCAAGAATAGAGGAAGATACTGGTTGCAGTTCTATCCTGTTTTATGGTTTCCCTTTAGCATATTTGGAATATTAATCAGTTTTGCGCATTGATACATTGTATGGTTTTTTGTTTATTTCAATGTTTTTATTCTATTTGTCAGAATAAGGTTATTCTTATTTTAATTATTACATTATTACATGGAACAGCATTGCGAAACTATAATATTGATAATTACCGATATCGGTCAATACAGGAAAAAATATCGTGATCGTTTTTTTGCCATATCGCCCAGCTCTAATGCAATCTGTACAGCCTACCTGATTTGTTTCTTTTGGGTTCAGTTCATGTATAGTGTATATGTGCGCATGCTGGAGTCAGTTGAATCATTGACGTTACATCTGTGCCCCATTCTTGGGCACAGTTAGCGATCACACTAGATGTGCACCATGGCCAAGTCTGACTAACGATGCTCAGACACACCTTTTCAAGCTGAGTGATAGAGTGTAAAGGTCCAATTTAGTTTCAGACCATGGATCAAATGTAGCAAGATTTCCTTCATTTAACATCCACCCAATTTTGATTTTCACAGAACAAGTGACCTCCTGTAAGGAACTAGCCCCCGTCTTGTTTTCATGCTTTTTGTAAACGATGCATGTTGTGGAATCGTATACAAGGGAATCACTCTCAGATAGTGATCATATTAATCAAACAAACTGGATTTTGGGGGTCAAACCAGATCAGGCATGGTACGGATTAGCTAGTACAAGTATGCCCTAAGACTCAATCTAAGCTTCGCACTGTTTCTTCCATTTTCACATGGGATGCTGGATGGATATAACCTACCCTTAACATGAAATTCAAGCTTTTTCCCCACAGCCACCAAGTTTTTAAACCTCAAAATTGTTTTTGTTTTTTAAAAGTCATTAATAACTGTACTAAACTCTCATACATGACATCAGTAACACTAGCCCTACTAAAATTATAATGAAGCAGTGTCAATAGACTTAATTCAGAGGTGAATATTAGTGCAGCAAAACACATATATACAGATAAATCACACAACAGTTCATAAAACATGATTTTTGCCCAATTGTCTCTCGTACTGGAATAGTAACGGTGAATATAAAAGAAAAACAAAAGTTAAATTATGATGGTTCACTTTAGAGTGCTTGTGTAAACAGCATGCGAGTGTACTTATCAGCATTTCTGCATAATTCAGGATAAATTTGGGACATCTTTGTAATATTCATATAATGTATAAATAATATATATAAAACCACAAATCAGAAGAATCTGCATTATACAAATGCATTATTGTTGAAAATGAAATCAGAATACTTGTTTCTCTCTTCAAAGACACAAAAGTTGCAACCTTAAAATAACTTTGGAAAGACATGCATAATGTTTGCAATGCACCTAAAAATTCCATTCACTAATCCATCCATCCTCCACAAGCAAACAGTACAAGTTCACAAAGTGCACAAAAAAAACAAATCTAGTGAAAATGAACTTAAGGAGCATCTCAAAATAACTGAAGCATCTCTTGGAAGTCTTGCTTATAAGGTTTTGCTTATAACATACAAGTCATTAGCTGATTCATATATTAGCTAATTTCAGGTAGATATCAGAAAGAAACTGCAGCACTGAATATTTTTTAATTGTTCAGAAATTAATGAAGAACTGAGAGTACTCCGCAGTGCATCTGTACAGGTCCTCCCCAGCTGGATTTTAATGACAAGAAATACAGTTAATGAGCTCCTGAGAGAGTCAACACAGAGTCAGGTAGAGCTCTGGAGATGTACAGATCAGGACTGGAAAGCCAGACCCCAAAGGCAAGGCTCAGCACATGAGAAATTACACAGGCTTTTTTTATTTGCATGTTCCCTTACCTTACTGCACTACAGCCAACAGGAGGAAGCAAATTCTTGGGAGTAACAATTCTGTACAGCGTCCAACACTATCTTCCCAACAGCTACTTGTACCTCACAAAAAGTCTATCAATGAGCATCTGTGTATTAGTGCAACAGGGCAATTATTCTCAGCATATACAGATAGCATGTATCCATCTCAAAAAGCATGAATACAAGACAGATACTAGTTCCTCACAGGAGACCACTTATTCTGTGTGAATCAAAATTAGATATACGTTAAATGAAAGAACTTACTACATGAGACCCTTGGTCAGAAACTAAATTGGACCTGTACATTCAGTCATAAAGATGGTTGTTAAATCTGACATTTTCTTCATTATAATAGGTTATAATTGGTGCAATTCCAGTAACATCCAATAGTTATGCCGAAAGTTAAACACACCCTAATCATTTACGTCGTTTTCATTGCAACAAGTTCATATAATCTGCTAGTAAAACTCCAGGAATGCTGGATCACCGATTGTAATGTAATCCAATGCGGCAGTTATGAAAGCGACGCTATTCTGGCTTTAAAATGTCCAGCGTTTCCCAGATAACCCATAGGACACAGGAAGTTTCAACACGGGCCGTTTGACAGGCAAGGCACGGTCGCTGTCAAAACCATTTGTTTGACACAACAGCGAGCACACAAACCCACACGCAGCCTCCTCTCTCGCCTGACGCCGGATTATAGAAATAACGAGAAGAGCAAATGGTAGCTGCGGTGGCGTGATTGGCTGAAGCGCCTGTCACTCAGCTACACAGGCATGTCATGGGTCAGCCCTACGGCGACACCAAAAGGGCAAGATAAGTGGCTTTAAGGCCACCGTGCCAAATATCTTAATCTGTAAGCGAACCTCCCTGCGAATTACAGAAACCATCCGCGAAATGGAAAAAACTAAAAAGTAAATAACGGACACGGCATAACTAAAATGTTTGTCCTCTTAGGCCCGAGGTATGGCCACTGACATATCTGTTACCCTCTTGCCTGATAAATACTTCAGCATAGGTTAATTCAAACTGAAATGTGAACATTGCCAGTTAAAACTCTTTAATTCGACCCGTACTTGCCACATGCATTAACCAGGGGAGATAAGAATCCACCATTACATAAGAGTAATAATATACATGCAGCTAGCTCCACGGTGTTCCTCATTTCTCATTTCAGACAGTGCCGCCAAATTAGCCAGCCAGCCGCAAACCCCGCACATCCGAACACGTCTATCCATATTTCCACCGTAAACGCACAGAGCTTTATTACTATTTGAAA
>JABFEB020000016.1:14701578-14720163 GCA_019775895.2 Stomatorhinus ivindoensis | reverse complement strand
GCCGCAAACCCCGCACATCCGAACACGTCTATCCATATTTCCACCGTAAACGCACAGAGCTTTATTACTATTTGAAAGGGGGGAAAAAAAAGAAAGAAACGAGCACCTGACAAAATGTAATAAAGCGGGGCAAAAAAATAAACAGCGCGACTAGCGGGCACTTCAATAAACACGGATCGGTGCTGTAAAACGTAGCTGAGTGGTTATCCCGGAGAAAGACTAAAAAGCGAAACTCAGTGCGGATTTGACATTTGGGGGGGGGGGGGGGTGCTCCTACAAGCTAATTTACATACTAGCTTTCAAAGGCAAAAGGTTCAGAGAAATAACTCGTCAGACCGGTGTACTGTTAGTCGGGCTGCTAAAATGACACGGCCATCATGCGTTTTGTGGGGCCGACGAGTGTAATTTACGGCTGAATGTCATTGTCAGCGTGTGGGCAGGTGACCGCCGGCCGTGCGCGGTTCGGAGCGCCGGTCCAAATGTACGCCATTGAATTACAACCGCCGAAACCGCCAACAATACGACCCCACCGAGTCGTTTTCGGCGAAGTACACACGACAAAAATAATGCCGCACTAATTTCAGGCGAGAGGGCCACTTCTAAAAAAAATGGTGTTGTGAAGCGAGGGTGCGAGGAGGAGGGGGAGGAGGAGGAGGAGGAGGAGCGGCTGACTGACCCAGTCGGGACCTGAGACGATTCTCAAATAATAAAAAACATGCGCCACTAACTACCGCTTTCAAATTCCACCAGGCACGGCAGCGACATTCCTAACTATCGTGGGTGTCAAAATCCGCGGCGGCAGCACAGATACCACAAATGAACGCTTCCCTTACCTGCCGTTACTCAAAGCGAAGAAGGCGAAGAGGAGCGGCGGCTTCTCTCCCAGCTCGAGCTCCGGAATCCGCCGCAGTAGCGTCACGTTTCATGGACGCCAGCCGGCAGCGCACGTTAGCCCTGCTTTCGGCTTTACGTTTACACGGCGCTGCGCGAATCTGACGACATTCCGGCTCTGTCGCAGATGCGCGCTCCCTTCCAGGATCCCGCTTCCGCCTGAACCAACATGACAAACAGAGCGGGCCAGTTTCTCTGCCAAAGCTCTTATTCCCGCCTCCCCCTGAGTCGTCTCTAGGCAACAAGACAAACTGCGCCCGGCCCACTACTGGGCTGTATCCCTCCGCCTCCGATTGCATCAGAAGGCTAAGTAGTCCTTGTTACGAAATGCGTTGGGTCGTAGCCTGTGAAAACACCTACGTCAGGCGGGGTTCGTCCCGTGTAGTGAGCTGTCATAGTCATAATCCTTAATTATGAATTCAACTGAATTTAAGTATTTGGAAGTATTACTCAGACAGCAATTTAGCCGTCGCCCTTAAACGTATTCCAAATATGCGGCTGCTGGTTATAACGTTACAACTGTTAATTAACTGCTGTAACGTTCGTGCGTGTGGCTTCGACTAACCGTGTTTTGTGCTCGCCAGAAAGACCTAATAAATATTCTCATTGCCGAGTTTATTGAGAATAATACGAGCTACGCTCGTTTGCTATAATGCAGGTACGGTGCGGCAAAGACAATTGTGCATGTAACGTGCCGCGGAGTCTGAACAGTCATGGAGAGAATGTGTCCACCTAGCACAAAACATGCTAACAACATTGATAATCAACACAGAAATACATTTCTATTTTGCACGATATTCACGCAACTGCGTCCATTGTGAATAATGTATATTTCAGGTGTATAGGTCAGCTGGAGGATGAAGTGGTGTTTGACACGAGTTGCACTTTTTCCATTTTCATGGAATATGGCTGTTAATTCACTCTGTTTAACTTTATAAAGTATACTTCTATACCACTAACACTAACTTCTGTTGTTGGGGTCAACTGCCCAGAACTGAGCCACTCATACCCATGGATGATTATCTGGAACAATACATATAACGTGGTTGAGTATCCCTCAACAGCTACAAGAAAAAGATATCACGTGACCTACCACCGTCTTATGCTGAACAGGTTTATCCTCATAATATGAAGGTTTCTCATTTTCTCTGTTCTGCCATTTACTTTCCATTTCTAGCTCACTTAATTTAAAAGGCATTTTATATTTCCCTTACTTGGTAAGCAGTATAGGTACCAGAATTCAGTCACATCTCTTGGACTGGGGGATTGATTCCTTCTCCTCTGGAGTTTGCATGGATGGAGTTTGCATGTTCTCCTCATGTTCAATAGATTTATTCCGACAGTCCAAAGACACACAATTAGGCTAATTGGCATCTCTAAATTGCCCATACTGTTTGACTGTGTGTATTTGCATGAGTGTCCCCTTCAATGGGCTGGAATCCCCTCTTCTGTCCTGTCTTACCTGGCATAGGCAACATTTTGTTTAAGGTTGGAACATTGATGAATTGATAGACAGAAATTAAAAACTTCTTAGTGATGTTTACAAAATGAGTGCCTGTGTTGAGGGTGAAAATGACCATTGTTTAGTAGCTTTGCACTTAATCACATTATGACAAGCTCTCTCAGTTATTCCAGATCTTTGGCTGAGAAAGCCTTGATGCACTTCTCATCTTAGGATGTTAGTACATAATAACGAAAGGTAGGCAGCCGGATTAATATTACAGGATTTCAAAAGGATTCTTCCTGAAGCATTTTCATAAACTCACTCTTCCTCATTCCTTTCAATGTATTGTTCCAGTCATGTCTTGTCATGTTGGAGTATTTGGCTTCTCAACAGAAAAAAAATGCACTAGCATATTAAAATGGGAAAATATAACACTTCTGTAATGGACAGTCTGTTTTTATGATGTTATTTTTTGCATTATTCATACAGAAACATTAGATGAAACATCCCTGCTATTATTAATATAGTTTAAGACACACATGAATCACACCTGAGTTTGATTTATTCAGCAAAGTAGATGAGCTTATCAGAGTACTACACAGATTTCGGTACATGAAGATTACATCTGATTAGGATCCAATGGTCTTTCGGTTTCAGTTATCTCTTGACTTGATTCCTCCAAACATCCTTATCACAAGACAGTTGCTCTCCCAGACAGCATCTTTAGTGAGGTTAGTGTGCCACAGTCATGTTCTAAATGCCAATGTAGTGAATCACTCATGGTTTTCATTCTTTTAAATCCTTACCGGTGGGTGGAGCCTGCTGAATACGGTTGCCAAAAGGATCTAACTGGGGTGGAATGGATTTGCATTGTTAAATGACTATATTCAAAACTAGGAAAGGAGAGCATCACCTTTGTTTTTCACCTCACCGGCTAATAAATATACCTGAAAGGTACCCAGTCCTGTAAGTGCCAGACTAGCATGTTATCACTAATCAAACCACCATTCTATGGCTGTCTATTGTGTTATCTGGTTCATGTGTCATTATTGCTGACATTTAAAAAATCCTTTACAATGACCAGAATTTGCATTTTAATTGTTTATGAAAAATAGCTAAATAGATTTTTCATAAATAGATTATTTCTCTTTATATCTTCCATAGATCTAGGGAAAACAGCTTTTAATATTGATTGACAAATTTGATTTGACAGTAAGAGGTAGTTGGCAAGGTCACACCCCACACACATGTAATGTGATATTAAAGCCCTGACTGTCCTCTTTAATGAATAATAGGACTTAATAGAGTGGCATGTATGGTATGAGAAACACTTGTAAACATATAGAGGCTTGTCTTACCATGTAATGCTTCAAGACCACTGCTTGAGCTTGGATGGGGACATTCTGACGCACATGTTCAATTGTAAACCAAAATCTGTTTAAGGAGATCCAACCCAAATAATCAAAACAAAAATAAAAATGTCTCGTTTTAACTATAACAAAAAGATCTTTATTCGATAAACAATACATTTCAAAACATAATTATAGGTTTGAGAGTACACATTTGTTTGTGGATGCCTTGCACTACTTATACCTTTGCAAGAGGGTGAAGGTCTAAGTCTTTACAGTCCCTGTCTTGCTGCATGGCTGTGAGACATGGACACTATCCAGTGAGCTGAGATGAAGACTGGACTCCTTTGGTACTGTGTCTCATCAAAGAATCCTTGGGTACCGCTGGTTTGACTTTGTGTTTAACGAGCAGTTGCTAAAGGAGTCCTAAATGAGGCACATTACCTGCACTGTGAGGGAGCGTCAGTTTCGACACTACGGCCATGTGGCGTGTTTCCTCATTGCTGAGGACCCAAGCGGCTGGACCAGGCCGAGGGTCGCCCACGTAACACCTGACTGGACCGTGTGTCTGCCTGGGGTGGGGAGGCCAGCCGGGATCCCGAGGAGTTTCTCCATGTGGTGGGTGTGGCAACGCGCTGCATCAGCGCATGCTCCCCAACCTGACCTGACCTGACTTGAAATTCTATGAGCAAAATCAAAATGTGTGTGGCAGGTTGTTGGGTGAAGCTCGGTTGCAACGCCACCACAAACAATGGGACTGTAGGGTTTTTTCTTGAGTCACTTTTAAGCGATGACTTCAGATGTGGTGCCAAAGAAACAAAGATAAGAGCACCAAGCACGGCAACCCTCCCTTCCCATTACCCATCCAGTCCACTGACTTGATTAGACTGTGTTGGCTCCGTGTTCTTTGAGGAAATGTGGAAAGAAAGCAAATCAAATTAGGTTTAAAAAATTCTTGTGGAAGACCTTTGCTCTTGCTTCCAGCATCAGTGTAGCAATGGATTCTGGGAAAAGTGTTGATAATACCTTTGTGTTGCACATGCCTGACACAAGTCACAAATGCAGCTAATGATTAATTCCACTAGGAGAATTTTTCTAACTTTCTTCTGCTTATGTACATTACTGCCGTGAAAAAAATACCAACTGAATTTTCATGTCCTTGCGAATGTAAATATCTGTGAGGCTTTTTATAATCAAGGTTCAAGAGATTTAGTCATTTTCCACTGACCTCATAACTCCAGCCCTTCTTCTTCCTTCAGTGTCTGCTGTTCTAGCTGCCTGATGCTCTGAAGAATCACAATTTCATTTCATGTTTATGAAATGACAATAAAGTGACTTGAAATTAAATGGTTATACTTTAACATCTTCAGCAAGTTAAATTGCCGTTAATCTGTTTTCAGCTGCATGTTCAGATGGTGTCTGGCTAATGTGATAAAAGTGCTAGATAGAGTGTGCTAGATCAAATCAGTCTGGCTACAGAAATGGAAATATAGGTTTTTAAATTCAGACATGACTGAATCTGAGACCAGAGGTAGAAAGTTCAGGTCCAGAAAGTACAAATACAGACCAAATTGACTGTCTGGATTTGTACTGTCTGTACCTGAACTTTCCACCTCTGTGTGGGACCAAGATATAGGAAACCATGAGACTTTTTTTTTTATTTAAAATTTTTCAAAATTCCTTAATTTCCTTAATTTTGCAACAGCATTTCAATCTCATATTGCAGAAATGTGGCTTTAACAGTCTCCAAGTACACTATAAAATCCTATTAGATCACGGGCTGCATGCCCATATATATAATATATATAAACTGGAAATTTATGAATTGGGTGTGTAGACTCTTTCATTAAAAAAATGATTGCTATTGCACAATCTCGAGTTCAAACCAGATCATGTGCTTTGAACTGCTACATGTCATGAAAGACAGTTATGACAGATCTGTTGTACAAATACTGATATACTAAAGCATTGGCAATAGCTATTCAGGATTATGTTTCTCTCTCATTAACAACTTACATAGTTGGAATCATTCAGTTGAACTATGTAAGTTGCTAACATTGTTTACAATTAAGCTGAAGTTTGGGATAAAATACCTGTGCCCCCCACAAATGAGGCTTCTGTTATTCATTTAACAATCTTCTATACCACCAGTACAGGGTCACAGCTACCTCAGGAAGCATAAAGTAGAAGGGAAAATGCACTTTGCACAGATTGATAGCCGACCTCACAGCACACGATCATACATTTTGGGCAAGTTATCCACACGGCTTCATCTGACAGAGGGAACAAATTGGAGTGTCTGAAGGAAACCCCCGAGAACCAAGGGAGATGAAGTAAGCCACAAAGGTCATAGGTCAACGGGTAGAGTCACTAATAAGGAGCTGTTATAGGAAGGCGCATACTAGATGATTTAAGATATGTCTGAAGATAAGTGACTGTTGTTCACTCAGAGAAACAATGCCTTCACAAGTCCCTCTGAAAATAAATGTTTTTCTTCTCATGAAGAAACAATAAATGTCTGCTGTCGTGAAAATGCGCTATACAAAAATAAATTTGTTGTTGTTGTTGTTTGCTGTCTAACATGAAAATATTGCATTACATCAAACACTTGAACAACAACATTATGTCAGTGTGTCCATGTTCCTCCACAGGCTCAGTCTAAAGTGCAGGCACCGATTTGAGCCAGGGAGATATTCGGCATCCTGCAAAAATGCAGTGGAAGCATATGAAATCTAAGAGAATGCACTTCCTGCAACTGTACCCATCTCACAAGCTTAGGCACCAATGACTTTCCTCCAGAGACCAAAAATAGGAAGTCAGATCACCCTGTGATATGTCTCATTGGCTGTAGAGCACAATGTTTTGTCAACAACATTAGGTGGTACGAAATGAAGTTATAGTCCATTCCATGTTAATTCAACATGAGCGAAAGTGGAACGAAATACAGCACGTGACATTCTGCAACTGGCGTTTCCTTCTAATCAAATTACTGATGTACAGATAAAAAGTATGCATCTTTTATCATAAAAATTTTTTTTATTTGATCACTCATCAGAATTAGAACTTCAAAAACGCTGACTAAGGAAACCCTAAGTAAACTTTTAAGTACTGGTTCGATGTTTTTTGGTTGTGTAGCCAGCAGTGGGGTTTAAAAAAACGATCCTCTGTGACGACCAGGTTACTATTAAAAAGTGTTCAACCAAGTAGGTACAGAGAATTCGAAAAATTAATACAATTTATGCATTCGTAATTACGAAGAGTCTGCATATTAAAACTTAATATTAAAAGCCTCCATTCATACAAACCATCATTTTGTTTTCCAGAATTACATAAAGGCGAAAACACAATAGCGCTAATAGGAGAAAGAGAGAGTAGCCCAGGGGTAAAATGCTGAACCGTGTAGCAGCGCAGACCTGCACTCTCACTTCAGCACCTCCGCCCGCCCTGTGCTGTTTTGTTAGAACACCGGGGCAGAATTCGGTTCTAAACAAGGTCAGGTGCCCCTGCTGCCACGGCGACGGCCTTCCCTCATGGGTGGTAGCAATGTTTATGTTGTAGACTACGAGTTTGGAAAGAGGCCAGGTTAGACTGACTGCCTCGCTATGCCGTCGGGGCCCCTCCCTGACTTCCTATAACCCAGTGTTTCTTATCTTTTTTTGAGTCATGGAGCCCTTGTCAGAGGTGGAAATCTCAGGTCCAGAATGTAAAAATCCAGACCGTGATTTTGTTTCAACCAACCAGTCGAGCATAAAGACTCAACTAGCTTGTTGGAACAAAATGTTGGTCTGGATTTTTACTTTCTGGACCTGAAATTTCCACCTCTGCCCCTTGTTGAATCTGGTGAAAGCTACGGATCCCCTCCCGAAAATATGCACATAAGCATATAAACTTAATTTTGCATGCAATTGATATATTTTACACAAAATATTTCCTATATAAAGTACAATGAAAACAATTGTTCATTTTTAGTCCGATCATTACAGACCCCCTACGGCCCATTGACGGACCCCAGGTTAAAAATTCTTGCCCTCACCTAACCTTTCCCCATACCGACCAATTGTCTTCTTCTCTCTCTGAAACTTATCCACAGATAAGCGCCTATTACCTTTGGAGGCAGAGGTATGTGCTCAGTCACTGCACAATCAGACTATGGTAACAAAAACATTTCAAAATCAGGCTTGGCTGGGCTGGATGAATGGGGAAGAGTCTTGCTTAGCTAGCATTTTCTTACCTGACGGAAACCAATATCAAAATTATCTAATGTGTATTTTGCTACAAGCCATCATGCCCTGCTCAGAATATAAGGTCATTTGTAAGATGTCAGTTCAATACCATCATCTATGTACGTCATTAAAATTGATCCAAGTTTAAATCTGCAATCATGTTAACTAATCCCATTAAGTCGATGGTTAAATATGTTAAATCATTTTGAAATTTTAGAAATAGTGCAATGATTATATAATGCACAAGGTCTTTTGGTGAGTGATTCCTGTGGAAAAAAATGGGTACGTTTCCACGTCATTCTGTAAGACGCCGACAGTATTACGTCTGAACATTAGAGGGCAGCATCTGATTGTCATGTAGTGCAGGATTCTCGCTGTATCAGTAGCGTTCAAAGTGATTAGCACTACACACAATGGCCTGCTAATATGTATATATTATTTGGTGCGATTTTAATGTGTAGTAGAGTCCTGTTTGGGAAGTTGTGGAAAATTTTATATGAAATACTTTTATTTCCGTTTTTTCAATCTGAAACTACCTAGAGAGTATAGATGATTCTTAGGGTGGCATAACTAAGGGTAGCAACTTATATATGTGCAAAAATACTTTAAATTCAATTTTCAAGTGGAACAAGTTGTTTATCTGAACTTATTACCTGATTATTAAATCTGACAACTCAACTGTCTTTAAGCTATTTGAAGACATAAAAATCAACAGTATTAGCCTGTACTTGTGAGAAAATCCGTTGGAATTATCTGGGTTTCTACATGAATGGATCCATAACAGTCATCTGATTTTCATCTAACATTCAGTACAGTCTCCCTCCCAAAGGTATAGGAATAACAAGGTCAATTCATTTGTTTTTGCTATACATTTAAGATATTTGAGTTTGAGATCAAAAGATGAATTTGAGCCAGGAGTTCATAATTTCAGCTTTAATCTCTTGATATTTACATATGGTTGTGTTTAATGACATAGAACATAGTCTCTTTTGTATCAGACCATCCACTTTTTAGGCAGGCAAATGTATAAGACTTAATAACAGGTAGACTTAAGGTAAATGGCATTAAATATGTGTTTGCAAATCTCATGCTGGCAATAACTTCATCAAGCCTGCGACTCATTGCCACCAAATTATTGATTTCTTCTTTGTTAATCCTTTTCCAGGGTTTTTTTAATGACACATTAGCATTAAAATGACATCTTATGTGATATGAATGTTATTTTTTTTTGGTCAGACATTTTCGGCTTCGCCTGTTGTCTTAAGAAACTTCCACTGGCTGCCATGCAGGTCACTGAAATACCTCCTGTGCAGACCACCTCTCTGTGCCCATCAGCAAGGCCCTTGACTGCAACTGCTCCAGGAACATCTGACAGATGTCTGACCCCAGGCTTGCCTCTCACTTATATGTTTGTGGCGCTTCAGCCTCAAATATAATTATTATATCAATGAATTATATTAATCACTGACAGGTAAAAGACAATGTATCACTTATGTACAGCTCATTGGGAATTTAAAGCATATAAAGGGGCTATAATATTTGGTTTCGTGTAATTAATTGTTCTCATGGTATTTTATTCTGTATTACTTATGTTTTATGTATGTTTTACTTATGTTTTGCATTGCAATTTTTGTATTTTTATTATTTCAGATTCTTGTTTGGCCAATGCAATATTGTATGTTGTCTAAGTACATGAAGCTTAAGTGTCCTGACAGTTGACAGATGTGTGGTTTTGCTTAATGAATGTGCAGGCGTGAGCTGACAGCGCATGCATTGTCTGGTGAAATAAAGTTATTTTAAATCTATACGAACATTATTTTTAACCCAAGCGTGTGACTTTTGCATTTCTCATATGAATGTTTACAAGACGGTTTACGCTTAAGATGTTCTCAGGCTCATGAGGGGGGCTGGTGCGGAGGCTCTCCCCGTGCCCCCCCGAGGCCCCCCAGGCCCGTGACCTTTACACACAACAATCTCGTGCTTGTGTGTGTAAGAGGAAAGAACTCAGAGGCACAGACCGATTCCCGAAGACATTTTCATGATCAATAACATTTAGCCCTAGTTATAAAGTTTCAAAGCTGTATGTGCCATATCAAAGGAGCTGCAAATGTCAGAAGTTGGACTGATAGACCATCCATCCATCCAACACCTTGGCAGTCTGATTCTCAGATGCAGAAGCTAGCTCTTGGGACATGGAATGTCACCTCTCTGACGGGGAAGGAGCCTAACGGATCCACGATTTCCCTTGCCCGGACGTGGGTCACCGGGACCCCCATGGGGCCTGGTCAGGCACAGCCTGAAGAAGGGACATGGGTCACCCTCTCACCACCTGTAGGAGGGGCCATAGGGGTCGGGTGCAGTGCGAGTTGGGCAGTGGACTGAAAGACTTGTTTGGGGAATTGCATAAAATTAATTACTATTTCAAAAGGTTGTAGTTTCCAAACTAATAGTGATACATACCTAATATTTAGGATTTTTCCGTAAGTTTGGTGTGGGAGCACCTGTGATCTTAAAGGGACCTGGGATTTTTTTCTCAAACTCGGTGATTTGCTATGGAATGACTGTTTTAATGGGCTGTAGTGGTCTGCGTGTGACTATGTGTGGGAGAGGACAATGTTGCCTGCAAAATGCTAATTAAGTAGCTTGCCGAAAATGCTTTTAAATCTACCTAGAAAAAACTAAGTGTATTAGATAGAAAACAATAGAAAACTTTTAAAATGTACTACAAAGGAGAACAAGAAGAGCGTGAACTATGAAAAGTAAAGGTTGATCTACGCACAGCAAATGAGCATCTAACCACAACACACTCTGAGATTTTAAAACAGACAATATAACACACAATAGAACAGAGTCTGTACATGTTCTCATGAAATATAGAATTATTGAGAGCAACAAAAAGAAAATGAAAGATTACTCATTATTGCTTTTAAATGGTTATTTAATAGTATGAATTCAATTAAATTCTTTAAGAGTGTGAGATTGTATAGGCACTGAGACATAGTGTCTCCCCCAGAGCTTGTGAAACCCAGACCCACCCAGCAAACAGGCATGGCATGGTGCGGCTCCTCCTCTGCAATCACTTCTTCTTGGGACGGCTGTGACATGCACAGGTTAAGGCAGCAATGAAGACCACAAACTCGCTGAAGTCCACCTCAGAGTCTCCGTTGTGGTCCAGGTCCTTCATGAGCTTGTCTACCTCTGTCTGGTCCTTGGGGTTCTGAAACAGAGGCAGGGAATGACGGGTCTCTCATAATGCCAAACAACCGGTGGCCAAATACTGTAGAACAGTATTTGCCTATTTTTTTGCCTATTTCGCTTTATAGGAAATTACGTGTCTTTGTCCAGTATCAGCAAATTTATATGTAAGGTTTCATCACAATCTGTCTGTGTGTCCCCATCAGTTTTAGAGGAATTTTATACTTAATTCACTCAGTAACCATTTTAATAATAACACAATTATCATAGTCAAACATGCAACAACATTGTGTAACTGCATCACTTAATTCTTCAGGTAGAATGACATTGGTGAGTCCAACCATTCAAGCTATAGTTTCTGGTGCTGCAGATCAGCATTCTGTCCTGATTGGTTAGAACAAAAGCAACGGGGCACTAAACTTATAGTGCATATTATACTTTTATCCAAAGAGATTTTCAGTTTGAGGACTTATTTCTCAGACATTTTAACAGACACTCTACTGTTTTAGTTTGCTACTGAACATAGTGCAGCCAGGCATTTAAACCTGCAGTTTTTAAGGCTTAACTTGTTTTATGATACTTGCTGCCATTCTCTAACCCTGGAAGCATAGTTCAGAGGAATTAACCTTTTATCTTACCTTTAAGAATCCAGGCAGCTCTTTCTCCATCAAGGACCTTAGCTCAGACTTACTCAGCATGTCCTTTTTTCCTTCAGACATGGCATATTTGTCGAAGACACTCATCAACATGGCCATTGCCATCTCTAGTTGGGTAGAGTTTGCCATTGCTTGGTCAATCGGACGTTGCAGGAAAGAGGGGTAACAAGGCTGAATGACGCCTGAGGATAGAGGGTTCTCTTATATATGCCTGCATGACTCATATACACCGTATGGGTGCGGGATGTCGTGTCAATAGTGCTTAATCTCCTGCTCTTTTCTCTTTATGCCTTATGTAGACATGCAGCCACACCCAAGGCCAGTGTTTCTCAACCCAGTGCACGGGGACCCCCCCGGCGGCCCACGTTTTTGCTCCCTTCCAGGGAATCGGAAGACAGGAAAACGCGGATCACCTGGGGTTCCCGAGGACTGGGTTGAGAAACCTTCCCTAAGCGTCGTTTCAGTAGCTGATGGCACATATATTTTGGTGGAAGCCGAACCACGCCATTGGCTTTGAGTATAGCCAGGCACATAGGAAAGACACTTGTTATTGGTTAACACAACCACACACAATAGGTTATCCACTTCTGATGTTTTTCTTTTGCTTTTAATAAAATCTGCACTTTGATGTCAGTCGTTTGCAGTAAATGATGCAGTTCACAGAACTTCACACACAGGCCATTTGTTTAATTTTGGCTTAAATGCTTTCTGTTTCAACATACTACTTAAGAGCATACCTGGGCGAAGAGCCACTCTCCGTATCATTTATAATCAAAGGGTGTGGATACTTATACACAGCACTGTATGTATGTACCAATTCCCAGAACCACCTAGTAAAAAGTAAATATTGTTTTGTCACACAGTTATCAAATGTTTACATTGAGCAGAAGGTTCTCACCATGAGGATTGAGTTTATTAGCACAAGGTGCCAACTCACAGCAAACACATTTTTCCTTCTCATCAAACATTCCTTTACTCAGCACCAAGTCCCTGTGCTGTTCGGCTCTGGTTGTTGGCTGTGCGCATAGAGAATGACCTTAAAGTGCATTAGTCTGTGCCGATGGCAGATATTTCCTGGTAACCTGTGCCTGTTAACTCCAAAAAGTCTATAGAGTGTATTGGTCTTTTTTTCCCCCACAGAGTATCTTAGCATTAGGTAAAGAAGAGGATGCAAGGTTAACCTACCACACTCGCTCATTTGTTCAGAATTTAGGGCACTTAGCAGACATGTTTATTCCATCCATCTCCCATTGTGGAAGTCACAGTCACAACTATATCCATCCATCACCACTTAATCCCAACAGGGGTCACAGAGCCTATCCTGGGAACAAGGGGTGCAGGCAGGAACCAACCCTAGGCAGGTGCCAAAACATCACAAGCCAGGCACCCATAATTCAGACCAGGGGTCTCAAACTCCAGTCCTGGGGGCCCAGAGCACTTCCCTGTTTTGGTTCACCCTCATTTAACACACCTGATTCAACTCCTTGTGCGAATTACCACATCAGCTCTTGAGCTGAATCATTTGTGGTGGAACTGGGAAAGAACTAAGCTACACAGGGTTCTGGCCCCCCCAGGACTGGAGTTTGAGACCCCTGATTTAGACTCACCAATCAACTTGCCCTGCACACTTTTTTGACTGTTGGAGGAAACCAGAGTCCCTGGCAGAGACCCATGCAGACGTGGGGAGAGCATGCAAACTGCACACAGAAAGGACCCAGGACCTTCTTGCTGTGAGGCTGCAGTGCTAACCACTGCACAGCCGTGTCACCTGATTAAGACCATAAACTACTGGCAATTTAAAAATGCCAGTTAGCACAGGTGGATTTGGAAAAACACACAAAACAGGAAGATCACACCAAGAGAAGAGGTGGGATTGAAGCCACCTGTACCACCCGCTGAGTTACAGCGCCACCTACAGTCACAATCAATAAACGGTTCTGACAGTCTCAGTTTAGAGGACCCTCTATTATTTCTATCTTATTATATGTTTAAAGACAAAATTATCTGGGGTTAGGGTCACAGGGGTAGCGGCTTCCCAGCTACCTCTACCAGCTCTTCGGAGTGGATGCAGAGGTGTTCCCAGGCCAGCCGAGAGATATGATCCCTCCAGCGAGTCCTGGGTCTGCCCCGGGGCCTCTTCCCTGTAGGACATGCACAGAAACCCTCTCCGGGTAGCTGCCCTGGAGGCATCCGCACCAGATGTCCAAACCACCTCAACTGGCTCCTTTCGATGTGGAGAAGCAGCAGTTCTAGTCTGAGAACCTCCCGGATATCTGAACTTCTCACCCTATTTCTAAGGGAGAGCCCAGAAACCCTGCGGAGAAACCTCATTTTGGCCGCCTATATTCGCGATCTCTTGCTTCCCATCACTACCCATAGCTCATGCCCATAGGTGAGGGTCGGGACGAAGATGGACCAATAGATTGAGAGCTTTGCTTTCCAGCTCAATTCTTCCTTAGCCACAATGAACCGGTTAAGTGCCTGCAAAACTGCAAACGTCGCTCTGATTCGTTTGTCCAGCTCTCAGTCTCGCCTACCCTAACTCGACCCGAGATACTCGAACTCCTCCACTTGAGGCAGTACGTCTTCCCTGACCTGAAGAGGACAATCCACCCCTTTTCGGCTGAGGACCACGGTCTCGGACTTGGAGGTGCTAATCCTCATCCCCGCCGCATCGCCCTCGGCTGCGATCCGCCCCAGAGCACGCCGGAGATCCCCAGCAGATGAAGCCAACAGGACGACATCGTCCACAAAAAGCAGCGAGGCGATCCTGAGGCCACCAAACTGGACACCGTCACCACCCTGGCTGCGCCTAGAATTCCTGTCCATAAATATTATAAACAGGAACAGTGACAAAGGGCAGCCCTGGGGGAGACATGTAGACTGGATAGGCAAACTCCCAGCCCCCCTCCAGTACCCTCGCAAAGGTATAAAGCTGGTCCATTGTTCCACGGCCAGGACGAAAACTGCATTGTTCCACCTGAATCCGAGATTCACCTATCGATCTCACCCTCCTCTCCAGTACCCTGGAATAGACTTTCCCAGGAAGCCTGAGAAGTGGGATCCCCCTGTAGTAGGAACACACCCTCCAGTCCCCCTTCTTAAATAAGGGGACCCCCACCCCGGTCCGCCAGTCCAGCGGCACCGTCCCTGACCTCCACGCGCTGTTGAGAAGACGTGTCAGCCATGACAGCCCCATAACATCCAGAGCCTTTAGGTACTCTGGATGGATCTCATCAGGGTCACAGAGACACGCAAACCCCTCCAGCACGATAAGGTGGCAATCCAAGGAGAAAAAACACACACACACATGAATACCATGGAAACATCATCCATCCATTTTCTATACCCGCTTGTTCCCCCGCAGGGTTGTGGGGGAAATATTTTAACAATATTTAAAACATGGCTTAAAACATGGATTAAAAATGTATCAAAATTTAAGTATGCAGGTGTATCATATTAATAAAAAATACTTTGCTAATCTACAAACATGATATCTGAACACAATGCAAACTTTCTTATGACGTAGTCTGGAACACAAAGTCCCCTGTAGTGACGGAATTCAGAGGATGTGGCAGGGTACCCGCACAGTGAGCTCGTACTTACTTCGCACGAAAGGTCAGCAGTATGATTCAGTGGAATAACACTTAATAAGTTCCCTTGCCAGACGTAAGGTCGAACTCGGGCGCTGGCGGTGCCTGTCTGTTATCAAGGTGCCTTATGTAGGCAGAGGTGGCAAGACACCTCGGAGGGACGCTGAGCAACATACGCCCCCTGCTGTCACATACGGGCCAAATGCAGAGGACACATTTCATTGTGCTGTGTCATCAGTGACCTCTAAATACGGGAGCTGCAGATGGAGATTCACATGCTGAAAATGGCTGAGGAAAGGCTGTATGTAAAAACAAAGATGTCATTTCTGTGGCTTTTTAGTTTTATTCACTGCTTTTAGACTTCTGTTGCTCAATTGATTCTGTTTTATATTATTGCTTAACAACCGAACTGAATTAACTAACTAACGGCCCAAACCGGAAAGACTGAGCAAACATTCAGTGGGTACGCAATTCCAGTTTCCATTTCATGTTCCCGTGTGTCAGTCTCACCTCTCTATAGCACCTTTGCAGAGTTTCTGCTGAGCTGAACGATTTCGACACTCGTAACCACGAAAAAACAACGCATGCTTCTGTATGTCAGATAAGATCTCTTCGTATTTTATTATTTTATATATTTCTAAAAAATGAGCAGTGCGATTCTGCAGTATGCACCCACATTTTTCAGCAGTGTGAAGCAATTGGTTTTAAAGAAAATCCCAAGTGAGTAAAACAAAAAAACACAACACTAAATGGGTACCAGTAATCACATGAGGTAGTAAAGAAAGAAGAAAAATAATTTGAATAATAACTTAGCGGTTTGTATGAGCTGCTGCGTGTTGTGCTTCACTACAAATAAAGGCTTCCGTGGCTTCATGCTTCACCTAAAGCCCTTTTCATTTTTCATGCCTGAAAAACGAGGCAAGTTTGAAAGAGAGAGGACCATTTATATGGCATTTTAAAGTTTTATGGGCAACTGAAATAGTATTTTAGGATTTAAATATGAAAGGCCAGTATTCATCCAGCATCCATTTTTGAGGGGAATGAGAGTCAATATTTTTATATAGGAATAATATATAATAAATTATGTTAATACTCTGTAACCCCGTGCTGTTTAAGTTGAACTAGAATGGATACTATTAATGATGTACTAACATAATGCAATAATAATAATAATAATAATAAATGCTTTGTTTCTGTGGAATTTATTTGCTTTATTATACTATTACATTAAATTATGTAAATATTTACCTTTGTGATAACCATTCATGGAAAAACAGAGACAGATTTTGGGATGCTGGCGTGTGTATCGGAAACAGTCCGTTGAGAGTGAAACAACCCGAACAGACTGTTGAAAAGAGCCTTTATTCATATGCAGGTAAGACACGTGATTTTTATACAGTGAGAATCACAGATCAACCTTGTCAATTAATACGGTCACCTCCAGAATTATATATATGGAAAAGGACGCGTCACCATGCTGCCCATACACACGGTGAGACTTTTGTGAGAGGGGTTAAAAGAACCTAACATCACAGTTTCTGGACAGCAGTTTGCTTGAACCTTGGGCCGGAGAATCGACTGTCAGACATCGCCCGCATCAATAGAAGCTTCTTGGCAGTTTCTGAAAAGAAGCCATTCCTAACATCGAGCCCCTAAATGCAGCTCCTGACGTCTGCCGGATATCATCGGATTTACAGTTTGCATTGTGGTGTCATGCACTTGGTCATGCTCACCACCAACATGCCTGACAAACGAAGACGCTGCGTACAAATAGCTGCTGGTTCCCACTGTCACATACTATGGCAAATACTTATGGGGCTGCTTTGCTACAAGCAGCCCAGATGCACCATGAGAAGTAATGTGAAGATCAGTGAAGATCTAGTGAAGATCAAGGGCATCATAATTTGTGCGCAACACCAGGACATTTTAGGCAAAACCTATATGCCTCTAGCAGAAGGTGGAAACATGGACATTTTAGCAACACACTGAAATCAACACAGAGATGGTTGCAATGGGCAACGCACGCTCCAGATTTGAATTTCCCAAATGAGATCCTGTAGTTTGAGTTGAGCATCCACCAGGATAAACCCAAAAATATCAAGGAACTGGAGTTATGCTGTATGAAGCAGTGGTGCAAGATCCCTCCAGAAAAACTGCATTACTAAATAATAATCTGTGTTTGAAAAAAAACTAAATTGTGTTAAGATTAAACATGGGGCTTGCACCGTTGTTGAAGCACAAAATATGACCTATTACATTTGTGGTTCATCTCATATATTAATGTTTAACTTGTCTTCAGGGGGTTGCCAATAACTCTGGAACAGGCTGTACAAGCTTTAAAGCTACAGGGCAGCTGCTACAAAGAGAATATTTTTGCATGGCATTTCACAGCTAAACCCACAAAGATCTGGTAAAGGCATGGTTATGACCCAACCTGTGCTTTGCATGCACCTCCTTTGAGTTTCTTCCCTACTACATTCATCTCCGGCATGGTCTTAGGATTCATTGTTTTTGTAGTTTGCATTTTACTCTGTTTTAGCTAATTAAGAATAAAGCTAATTGTAGCTAATTGTATTGTTTTATGCCCGTGTTTAAATACCGAGGTCTTCAGAGGCAGAAGAAACCCCATAAAACCTTCAAATGTTCAACTTGTTTCTGTCCTGACTGCTGCATTGGAAATAACTTTCAAACTTCTGAAGTCAGATTATTTGTGAAGGTCAAATTAATATTCTGATGAGCCTACTGATTGCTGTGATGTAAACCGGCCGCCTTTTGCCTTAGCTAGCATTACCCTGACCCTTTTTACACAGGTATAGACAGACCGACCGATGTGTAACAATCACAGATAACCCCCAGCAAACTGCAGAGCTTGTACCAGGTTGTTCACGTCCTTCAGGAGGAAGCTCCCTCTGTTACGTGTCAACGTTGTTCTGCACAATGAAGTAATCGATGGACTCGTATAGCTGAACCGGACACTGCAAAGGAGGGAACGATAAAGAGTTGTTAGTCAATAATCGAGCATTCACCACCTCCCAGGTCCGTAACCACCAGTGAAGTCAGCCTGCCCAGAAAACCACACTTCTGCTATGTACACAGAGTCAGTTGAAAACAAACTGATGACCTACTTCTGTCCAGTATGTTGAAATAGAAAAACAGCAGTGAGATTTATTTATTATACTTATCTCTAAATATTTAATTCTGTAGTCTCGCAATTTTGTGGGGGGGGGGGGGGGG
>JABFEB020000016.1:14688368-14698844 GCA_019775895.2 Stomatorhinus ivindoensis | reverse complement strand
TACTGTATATTTAAAAACCCGCGAAGTCGTGAATCCGCGATAAGTGAACCGCGAAGTAGCGAGGGATCACTGTATTCCTAACTGGTGTAAATTTTGTGTAGTAGGTTGTTTCTCAAACATAACACTGGGATTGGTGTTGAACTGATCCCCCATTACAGAGACATGAAGCAGTAATGCGGATTAGTAAATAGTGCTTTGTCCCTAAAACATTTTTTCAAGAAGGGTGACTTATACTTATTTCATAAATATTTCACCAAAACCTGATGATAGCGATGATCTCCTCCACAGGCAGAAGACCGCGGTAAAACACAGCACCATGACAGCTGCAGCAAGTGGGACGGCAACACCGATGGCTGATGACGACGCTGTGTGACAGATCAGACACGTTTCAGTCATATATACTATACTTCCATTAGGCTAAAGGAACTAACTTTTTAACACATCACATAGATAACAACTTTGAGGTTCATCCCACACGCATGCTATAACACCAAAGTAGCTAAGTTACATGACTCCAGCCAAAAAACAAAACAAGTACCGTTTCAAAGGAGAAAAACATCCACATGCAAAGGAGGTTGACATTTTCCAGTTGTATTTAGCAAACGCAAATGGACTAACAGACCAAAAAAAAAAAACACATGATCTTGTTTTCGCAAAATAAACATGCAGATGCGGAGGTGGAAATAACTGATTATTTATCGACTGCAGTAATTATATTACAGGACTCTAACTAGAAAAATGGAACATGATCATGAACTCTTTATGGAAAATAAATCTGTAAATCATGCAATTTTAAAGAGATATTTCTGTACACACCTTTAATTTCATCTTGAATGCTTAAAAGTGTCCCTTGTCCAGTGAAGTTATCTAATGCAGGTATCTCAGCCTTTATTTCACAGGTGTATAAATCTACATCTTTCGAAGTGACCCTTAAAATGGTCATATTATAGCAATTACTAGAAATTTCGAATTTATAATAATCTGAATCGTTATAATAATTTGTTCCAGTCTGGTTGATCCGTACAACACGAGTGTCAATTTCGGATTTGTTAGAGTTTTTAATCCATGTAAGTCGTAGTCGTGTAAAAGAACTTTCCTTCCAGCAGCAGGACATGGAAGCTGCGTGTTCCATTTGGACTGCCAACTGGGAAGGACTCTGTATCACTTTCAGAGCTTCAATATAACCTGCATGGGAAACCAAATGACAAAAAGAATATTATAACCTTTGCAGCAAACGCTTGAATAACATCCCGTACCTTACTTGCTACTATTACAATTGGATTTTAAAAGTAAACGTAAACCAATAGTAAATTTGGAAAATGAATAAAACAATAAGACGACATAAAACGCTTAACGCCCAAATGAAACCAAAATTGCTTTGTGTGTATGTGCATGTGCGTGTTCAAGTACTAATAACAAACATTACAAGATTATACAATTATGTTGTTTTTATTATTATATAATGTTTGTTATTAATGTATATTAAAGCTGTTAAGGGATGTTCGTATGTAAAGGTATACATGCATGATGTTTATGAATGATTTCCGAATACTTAATGAATACGTACATTATGAAGGTGTACTGAGCATTTTATTAATGTAACATAAAAGCATCATGAAGGTGCAGTTAATGTAAATTTAAGCATTACCGTTTATTTATTTGATGATTTTTAAAGTTTACTTATTTTGATTTGTGTTTTTTTTTAAGCAGTATTTTATTCTATTTCAGTGCATTGTTAAGAAGAGGGCACGTTTTGCAGTTTAGAAAGATAAAAGAATATTTTTGAATAAATTTGTCTGCAGGTCATTCTGCAAAAAATCGCGAGAAAATCGTATCGTGAACTCAGAATCGTGAATCATTTAAAAGATCTTTGCCATGCACAATTTTGGAGCTAAGCTTCTGCGATTGTGATAAGATGGCTGTTGGTTGCAGCCTCACCAGATCAAGTTGGGGAAAGTGTAAAGAGAAGGTGTGAAGGCTTAGTATTTTTGACACTCCTCATGCAGATCTTTTTTGTGTTAAAGATCCCCTTCTCAGATCGCAATGCACAGTATTTGGGTCACTTATCTCCTACTTTACTGAGTACTGCGGCAACATATTCTCCTAAACAAGATTGCATGAATCAAACAACAAATCTGGAGAACAGCTATAGTTACTTGAACAGAAACTCACCCACTCTCCATATCAGAAACAACAGCAGGCAGCCCATCAAGACAGGAGGCCCGTCCATGTCTCTCCTCAATCTCTCTGCTCTGCTGGTTGACGGTCCCACACAGCTCTTCCGCTAGGCAGTGATGACCTCACCTCTCACCCCCACTGAACCACCCATGAGTTTCCCCTCCCAGTACTTGTTCTCTGTTGCCAAAGACCCTAAAATGTTAAACTCTGCTCCCCTATATTGGTTATTTGTTCCTCCAATCTGACATCATAGGTTGCCCCCTTTACCATACACCACCCACCCATCCATTTTCCATACCCGCTAATCTGACGGGGGCTCAGAAGCCTGTGCCGGAAGCTTCAGACACAAGGCCCTTCGCCACATACATCATTGCACAATCAGCTCAAACCTTTTGTCCTCTATAGCCCTTCTATAACCGTTATATACAACTTTCTAATTCTTCTCTCTCCACTGCAGACATGCAGAATGATGCAGTCATATATAAAAGCAGCAATACACACAAGACAGAATTACAGGAAAAGTACCGATTAGTCACATTAAAGATTAAAAAGATGGTCTGCTAACTCCAGCATGCACTTGAGAGTCATGTTGTTTACAGGATGTGACCGTGCTCGATCACAGGCGAATCAGAGAGGCCACACCATACACTGATTCGGGATGTCACTTCCTATATAAAGAAATATTTAAGCATGACAACCTTGGCAGAAAAGCCATATACATAAATGAATAATGTTTCAGCATTTTTGCTGTTTGACCGTGAACAAGTCTTTTTCATGCAGACGTAGGGATGTGCATATCGCTTAATTTGCACGAGTGTTCAGTGTGCACGAGCCTTGCAAACAGTGAGATCCTGATACAGAGTTGCTGCCGCATACTGAACACTGGTGTCTTTTCCGTCACCATGCCTCTCACTTTCACTCTCACTCAGAAGACCAGGGTTCGAATCCCACATGTATTGGTTCTTCACTGTAACTTGCGACACTGTGTCATGCGGGTTGCAGCGCTCAACAAAGAAACTGCTGATTCTTGAAAAACCCTCCAGACTGAGCCCCTAAAAGAGGACGTGTCCGGGGTGAGGCAGATGAATGGTAACCCTACTCAAAATGCAGGCTACAGAACAAGGTCTTCAGGCTGCAGATCTTCAGACTCAAAGATGACAGGCAAGTCAGCTACAGACTGTAGATACCTTGATCTTTATTATGCTGCTAGAAACTCCACAGACTGATGACTGGGCTTCAGCTTGGACTCACGTTTCCCACCAAAAGACCACATGCCATTTTTTTTACTTATTACACTACACATTTAGGCATTAACAGTGGAAATAACATCCAGCAAAACATCTGATCAGTACAAGGTCATGGAGGGTGTGGAGATGAACCACAAGGTATGCGGCCTAAATGGAATTCCAGGGCATTGCTGCTCAAGGCTCACCACACCCCTGTACTAAATAAGCGGAAAATGCAGGGATGTTCACACTATCAACATGCCAGTATCAATTACTAATCAATTTCTTTTAAAACTCGCTATCTAGACTGCCACAATATACCCATCGACAGGGTGACCAATTAAGGTACAGAAACGTTTGTGTGTGAAGATGATTTAACACAATTTCAGAATCAAACCAAATATGAATCACAGCTAATGTCAGAAAAGTCGTTTTTAAATGGGTTAATTAAAAAGAAACATCCGATTTAAAGTTTCTTCACAGAAGAATCATTCGGCTGAGTGTTACTTAAAGCTAAGGAAGAAGGTCCGAATTTCCTTTGGTGAAATAGTTACTGAGAAATCCTCCCTCCCCCCACGGAAATAGTGTCCAACCTCTGAAACACAAAAGCAGAGAGAAACCAGCTTGTGAAAATCTAAAATTTGTGCCTTTTAGACTGTAATGAAAACAGTGTATTCTGATTTTATATGCACAGCAGCCTGTCATGCATAATGAACATTACAGATCAATATCAAACCTGTTTTTGTGTGTGCGACAAAGCAATTGAAATACCTATTGACTTAATCTGTAGTTCTTCAGCCTCAGTATCACCATTTAGTCATTAATCCATTTTAAATCACAGTACAACAGAGATGTTCTGATCAGACCACACGAGATGTAAATCAGATGGCGACTGACTGAAATGTTGATATTGAACAGCACGTCACGCTATCTGACAGCACTCCTGCTCAGTCATGTGGACTTACGGTCTTCTGCAACACCAGTTTCATCACTACTTGCATCTTCTGCGGTCTTCCACTTCCATCGCTTGATGTCAGACGCGGCCCACGTGCCAGTGAGGGAGCGCTCCTCCGCGGACGTCAGCTCCCCCAGGCCCCCCAGGACCTCCTGTTTAGGTAGTGAGCATTTTACCAGTGAAAATACTGGTCACCGGCCTTCCGGAAGTCATCACCTAGACAGCCACTGAACCACACGTGGGCAGTGCCGGGACACCGTACCTTCAGGTTTATAGTGACTGGTTTGGACAAAAGCGAGTCTTCTCCTACTTCAAACAAGTGCATGATCCTCATCAGGACCCTGCTAAAGTCGGGCTGCATCGTCCGGTCCTCACCTGGACAAAGAATGATTCTGTGATTCAGGATTATATCAGTACTCACATCCAGTATAAATCAGTACTCATCACCACCCAGTATAAACCAGTGTCTGCAAGTACTGCTCCATGAGCTGCCCCACCCTGCCCCATGCTCTCCAGGTGCTCGGTGTGGTTGCAGCTGTAGCGCCACCCCGGGATGCTCAGGCTAAGCAGGTGGAGGTTCGGGGGCAGCACCACCGGCACGGCTGCAGGAGCTCGTCCTCCTTCTGCAGGAAAACACCACAGAACCACACCGGTTACAACACCGCCTTGGGCAAACCTCTGCTGGGATTAACAGTCTAGATTCCAGTCTCATTTCAAAGACGAAACTGGTCAGATTCCAGACACCACAACTACACTTGTGATGAATCAGTCCAAGCAAAAGATGAAAGAAGATTAAAACGATAACAGTGGCAGTACTGCTAAAAGGTCTAGGTGATTAAATGTCAATTATACATTAGGAAATTTAACATTGCATAAAACAGTGGTTAGACGGCTGATTGGTGTGAGATTTCACGTACTATAAATAAAAGGCATTGAAGTGCTGCACTTTGCTGATTTGAAAAGCTGCCTTATTAGGTTCTTGGTGTGTCTGAAGGGTACAGCTCCCGTAGCAATGCTGCTTACGTGCAATTGGTCTTTCGTTGGAAGCTCAGCCTGGCTACGATTATTTGTAAATGATTTCTCGATAGTGGTATGTTCATAATGTTCTATTTCAGCACTTGTGCATTGCGTCTGTGAGATAAAATACATGTAAGCGAAAAGGAATTGTGAACTTACTGTGTGAAGAAGTGCGCATGACTACAGGGCGATGTTGGAGAGCAAGCGCCCCCTTTTGGTAAAGTTCAGACATGGCAGCCCTTGTGCCGAGCATCATCCACAGCACAGGCTGCGCCACTGAGGTGTCGTTCAGTGTGAGGTTGTAGCACAGGTTCCACTCCTGGTTGTTCCACAGTCGCCGGTGAAGCATTACCTGCCGCTCAGAACAGACAGTGTCAGACAGACGCCTTCAAGACCGCCAGTATAAACTGCCCCCATCTGCTTCCCGCCCACCTCCAGCTGCCCCTCGGACTGGCCGGACACTCCATGGGCTCGCTCGCTGAGGAACACCAGCCTGGTGAGCTCGTCCTCCAGGTACGCCGTCCGCACCATGGGGTAGAAGTTCTTCAACAACAACAAACCCAACACAAAAAAATGACAGACATACTTCGAAAGATTTATTACAAACATGTACCCAAGCTGAAGATCTTCCCTGCTCTAAAATGGATGTTTACTTTTTTTACAAGAAAATCTACTAAGTCAGTTAAAAATCAGTTTTAATAATACACAAGTGACTAAATCAGACTGTTGTTCCTCTGATCCTTGCTAGTATGCTGACTTACAGCCTGGCTGTGCCATAATTTAATTTAGCCTTTATTGAGCTGTTGCTTGAGCTTATATCATCAAAAGTGAATCTTGATGAGAAATGTTTGATGAACCACACGTATGGAATGTGACCTTCCATTTATTTTAACTTCAATCCTAAATGAGTTAGTGATTAATTGATACTAATCCCAGCAGTATTCATTATAAGGTGCAAAACCAATTACATTTTGGAACTAATGGAATAATATTTGGAAAACTAAACTGAATCCTCGGCAGCCACATACTGTGTAATGTGTTATCAATTAAAATCTCTGAAATTTAAGCCATTCTTTCAACAAACAGGTGATATGGTGGTGTTGCAAGAGGTAGCAACATCCATCTACCTTCTAACGGCCAACCAGCGATCCCCCCCCCCCCCAAGAAAGACAAAAAAACATCGCTCCGTTTCTACACACTCTGGCAACACTGTTATTGGTGAAAGTTCTGTGCAGCCTCTTCTGCATCTGGTACCCATTGTTGTCAGTGAAGATGGTCTTGTTGTTGCGGAGGTCAGTGGTGGTCCTCAGGACAGCTTCCCTGTTCACCACCAGGGGGCCTACTCTGTAGCTCTGCTCAATTCTGTGACAAGGCATCGTCCCCTTGAAGCCCACAGGCACTCGGGTGTACACAGCATACACGTAATCCTTCTCCTCCTCCTCTCTAGAAGGACACAAAAATATAAACTGAATTACAGCGAATGGGCTATAAACACAGAGGATAACATTATATAGCCCCTAAATTCAGCAACACTAATTTACTTCTGAGCTTCCTACCTTCCGCCTTTTAATTTGACTGCAGCCCTAAGATTTTTTCAAGGCAACACTTCCTTAGTATAGGTATAGATTTTATTCTTACCTAAAAAACACAGGAAACTATCATTTCATGCAATTTAGTGTTGGAAAAATACTGAAATTCTTCACTACAACTATTGATATTGTGCATGGACAAGTAAATAATTTTGCTTTTAAACCACTGACTTGAACAGATACATTATAAACTTTAAACAGAGAAATGTATCTTTATCTTAGAAAAGGGTCAGGCTCCCTCTGCTTTTGATTCCCCCTATATAAATCTGACATAATAAATAATTAATATTAGATTGACTGACAGTTATACACCCCTGGGCCATCATTACCTGTAAAAATACTGTCTGATCTCAGTCACAATCTTCCCTGGAATGATTTCCAGCCCCACAGATTTGTACGCGGCCTGCGCCGTCCCATTGGTGCTGAAGACATAGTTATCAGAGATAGGGCCCTCGCTGACGTCCCCATTGGCGTGAAACTCCCCGAAGTCCTGCGTCAGTCTCACAGTCCCCTTTGTTTGCCTGCAGGGTGAAAAAAAAAACACCTGTCCTCACATGCCTCGGCTACCACGGAATCTGAGGTGAATGGAACCGCATTAGCAGGCTAGCAGCATGTGGTCCAAACCCTGGGCGAACAGCTGGGGGGATGCAGACCAGACCCTTGAATGGATTATGACGGTTTTGCTGCTTATAGTCATAGCCGTGCGTAGCACTTTGGGGCAGCTTTCACACCATGTGACCTCCTTTTGCATTCCCTCACTGGGGGGGGTCAGGCTTACAGGTCAGTGACGCTGTGCAGCAGGTTCGTGTCCTGGTCGAGCATCAGCTTGTAACACTCGCTCATCACGGGGAGCAGCCTCCTGCCGGTGCTCTTCGGGGGCCTGGAGCTCACGCTCCGCCGGCGGAAGGTGACCGTCCTGGCAGCGTGCGTGGGGTCGCGTCCCGAGGGCGATGCTGACGGCCGGATGAGGTACCTCCTATGCTGCAGGCCGCTCAAGCTGACCACGATGAACAGGTCGTACGCGGAGACAGACTCTGCTGCTTGCTGGATCTGTGGGGGGGGGGCGACATCGCCGATTTCAATGTTGGTTATTTAAACAAATGTTCCAAATAAGTACAAACACACTGCTATTCTCCTGCGACCGGAGGATAATACGGTATGATAAACATTGTTTTTGAGGATGTCTTATTCCTGTCAGCGCAGCAGTATAACAAATAATGAAAAACAAAAATAGAAGAAAAAAAAAAATCAAAAAATGTGATCTACAAGGTGCTATGTGCCTAACTATGAGGGGGTATTGTGCATTCACCTGAGAGGGAACAAGCTGCCCATTGTCGTCGTACACGGTAGCCATGGAAAACGTTACTGTGACATTGACGTACGTGGTGACATTCCAGGCCAGGGGATTGTAGACAACGATTTGTTCTCCTGGGTCCCGTGTAAAACCTGGTACAGGGACATTGGCCAAATGAACATTTGAGGCCTAATAAAAAATCTCAGTCGTTTTGATAACGAGTCACAACATTCTGCTGACTTTACTATACATTACACTAATCAATACCTATCAAACATATCTCATACGTTATGAAGGTGGGCATTCAGAAAAACACTTAATATATTAGTTTTGGCCAAAATAATAATAGTTGACTCTTAAATAAACCTCTGACAGCAACTGAAAGTTGAGTACTTTCCCATTTTTATCATGACGGGAACTGAAAATGCAACCAAACTGCAGTACATTCCATGATATGGTGCATCAAAAGAAGACAGAGTAGACCAACAAACTAAATATGGAAACGAAACCACGCTACCTGTGTTCTGCTTGTACGTGAAGCCAACGGAGTCAGCATCTTGGGTCAGGGAAAGCAGACTGATAGTTAATTCCTCAACTCCGGTCATACCACTCGTGAGATGCTTCAGGTACATATCAGCAACCTTGGGGGATTCTGTACCCGTGATGCCATCATGGTGCTGAACCTGAGAAAGGAACAGCGTTCTTTGCCAACAGAGTAGCAGAAACTTGGATAGTGGTTAAAGGTAACAGTGGTGGGCTTTCACCCACTTTTCAATCGGGCACCTCTGAGACGGCCCATCGGAGGTCTCTCAGCTTCTGAAGGGCCCACTCCTTGGGAACGGGTCCATCCGGGAAGCCGACACAGTATCGCACAAACAGGGACTCTGCAGCATGCAGCTGGGAACTCGCCCGTCGAGCCAGGCCCTTCAGAACATTGCGGGAGGCATAGAACCCAGTCCATGCCTGGAAAGGTTCTGAGGAGAGAAAATAGGGGTTGAGAGCTTTTTATGATGCTACAGGTCTGAGAAGCTGGGGTGCTGAAGGCTCACGTGTCTGTTTTCATTCCACACCAGGGTCCTTTTGAACCTCAATCAATAAGAAGGTAGCCAAACATACCACTATCATGTAGTTTTTGCCAAGTAAAGGGTTTATTGTGCTTTGGAGTACTGCGGTAATCACTCGGTACTTATTAGATTTTAAAAGTAGTCAAACTGGACTAGGGCTAAGATCTGCACATGGATGGTCCATTGCGAGCCTTGAAAGGATGATCTCGAGCAGAAACAGATTTACCAGTTGAGTATGGGAGAAAGTCCTGGTTTCCCCTGACCTCCCAGGTCAGACCTGATTGGTGAACAGCTTGGAAGTATTCACCCAGGGTGGCATACTGCACAGTCACTCCAAACTGCTCCCCATGTTGGTTGATGTACTCTAGCAAGGGGTCCATGTTCTGGAACTGCACGGATGAATTATAGAACTGCTTGTCGCAACCCTAGAAAAACACAAGATACATATATATATGTTAACCTTCCATTTAAAAAATAATAATTGTGAAGGCACTTATCCGAGATCATGAGATAGCAGGTATGCATGAGCATAAGACCTAAAGCAATTAGCAAATTAACCTTCTTTCAGGATTAACATTTCCAGATACTGTTAGATTAATATTAAGATATTCAACTTTTTAAAGGTTTTGAAGGAGGTATCTGTGTCTTTCCCTACGAGACGCACCCAGGGCCACAGAACATGCCGGGTCCTGTACCATGCTGCCCTCTGCTGGATGTTCTTCACCATGGTCAGAGCATAGGAGTGGATGTTGTCCTTAGCAACGGGGAGGCTCATGTTGGGGTATCGCCCATCTTTGGGGGGATCAGGGAATACGGCCACACCATTCCAGTAAAACCCCGACCTGGGTTCAGAGAAAGGCGAAACTCTCACTAGCCAGTAATGTGACCAAAACCGTTTCCATGCTGGTCCAAGCGCGAGGTTCACGGTACTTAAAGTCAGACGGAGAGAACGTACCTGTTAGAGAAAGGAAGCTGAGAGGGGGTACAGTAGCTGAACTGGTCCATGGTGTGCGTGAAGATCGCCTGCTGCTCTCCTAGACTGGGCGACCCCCGCCAAACAAACTGCAGCTCCTGCCCACACACACACACACACACACACACACACACACACACAAACACACAAGACTTCACCGATTTTGGGACTCGTGTTTTC
>JABFEB020000016.1:14672995-14684466 GCA_019775895.2 Stomatorhinus ivindoensis | reverse complement strand
GCCTACGGGCACAAGGCAGGGAACAACCCAGGAGGGGGCGCCAACCCATCACAGGGCACACACACACACACACACACTGTGCCTTCAGACACACATGGACAATTTGGTAACTCCAATTAGCCTCAGCATATTTTGGACTGTGGGGGGAAACCAGAGTACCTAGAGGAAACCCCACGACAACATGGGGAGAACATGCAAACTCCACACACATGGAACCCTGGTCCCAGAGGTATGAGGTCACAGTGCTAACCACTGCACCACTACGACATCCTAAAGAGCTGGTGAAGGAAGGTTGTGGAGCATGCAAGTCCTGGTCCAGTGACGGGATCATCGAGGAGAAATGGGTAGACAATAAGTGCGTCACCCTACTCAGCAATGCCTGTGGAGTTCAGCCTTTTTCCACGTTGAAGCGGTGGAGCAAGGAAGCCCATGCAAAGATCAGTGCTCATCCTCATCCAAGCCTACAGTGAACACATGGGAGGCTTTGACCCATCTGATATCCTTGTACACCTATACAAGACCCCCCCGAAATCAAGGCGGCAGTATTTTCTACTGTTTGGCTACATGCTTGACTTCGCTGTGTCAAATTCCGGGCTTCTTTACAAGAGGGAATGTCAGCTGCTAAATGAGAAGTCAGTGCCTCTGAAGAACTTTCGTTTGAATATTGCTTCCAGTCTGAAGCTCATCAACAAGCTCTGAATTAACAGGCCACCATGTTCCTCGCATGCTGCTGAGGAACCAAAGAGCTGAATTGCAAGATCGTCCCAACCAACATCAGATGTGCAATATATATGTACTTGGCAAAGTAACTGAATGGGGCTATCAAATTAGGTAAATTTGCTTTACCTAAGTACGTTTGCAGCCATCGGAAGAAAAACAGGAAATGTTCGTTGACATTCCAGACACCTAGACTGGGCCTAACCAGACCAGGAAGTTCATTTATAAAGTGTTCATAACAACGAAAAAGAAGAGAAACAGTTGCACACACATTTATACAAAACGCGTTGAATTTATAAAGGAACATTTATCCTCAATATGTTTGCATATAAACGAATGGTCCACAGTAGTTCTACGAACCTTTTGGAGGAAATAGGAAAAAAGCGACACCTAGTGTTCTGATAGAAGTAAGCTTCAATACGGAAACATTTTTATTTCATCGCAAGACGACAAACTACGGAAGAGCTTTAGTGACCCTAAAGACAAGAAAAAAGTTATTTATTTTGGCATTAAAATCAAAGGTTTTGAGATTATAAAGTCGAAATTTTGAAGATTATAAAATCGGAATAAATAAAATCAGAAGAGACTTCAAAGACTTAAGTATTAAATTATTTCTTAAAATTTGTGTTTGTGTGTGTGTGTGTGTGTGTGTGGGGGGGGGGGGTCGCAAGATGATTTGCAGAATATGTCTATGAACATAACATGAAACATATCCCACTTTAACTATCACCTCAACTGGGCTCTCACCCTTTTCACTTCAATGTCAAAATAAATTATTTTTTTCTACTCTTCCATAAACATTCAGTACCTCTGATGAATCTAAGTTAGAGGTGTGCATACCGAAAAGTCGGAGTTAGTAAGATGTGTGCACTTACATGTGATAGGTATGAAAAGGCCGTGTGTAAGTATGTTACATTGTCACATTCAGCACCACTATGACATATTTAGCTTGGTTAGAGAACATTACAGGTAGTCAAATACTAAGGGAGTGAATATTTAGAGCTGACAAAGATAATTATTCTAATGATGATTTGTGGCTTATCAGATAGACTGAACTGGTGAGTACTCGACAGAGAGAGAGAAGAGAATGAGAGAGAGAAAAAGAGAGAGAAGAGGAGTGAAGTTTATGCGTTAACATCACGGACTAAACTTCAAAAACTGTGAATAACCCTGCGTATTTTATGATTATTGTTTGTTGCTAAACAAACAGGAGTAAAAAAGTAATAAACATGATTTATCCTACTTGCAATATGTTGTCTGTAGTTCCTGAATTTCAACGCAAGATGTAATCTTTAATAGTTAATGACACAACGCAGCACTTTTGATTGGATGGGCCAGCTGTCAATCTGGATGGCACTGCTCTTATTTTACATCAACACTCCTCAAGAATGCATTTACTCACTGCTTTACTCCACACATTTATTTGGCAGCTACTTTTGTCTAAAGTAATGTACAACCAAGAAAACAGTCAGACTTCACTCAAGGATTCAATGGTAAAATTACCCAGCTGATCATGGGATTGAACCAGTGACCTTCCAGTTAGCAACACAGCATCCTAACCCACTAAATCATATTCCATCCCCGACTCAATGATGCATTATCGAGGAAATGAATCGGGGAGGTGTGAATTCTATCACAGAGCCATGAATGCTCACAGATCAGATTCCATTCTCTGCTCCTAGCCTCTCCCTGGAAGCATTTTTAATTAATTCAAAGGTTTGACTTTTAATCTCAAATTCTTCCTTTTTTGTCCATTTAATCAAGTGACATTTGTTACATTTCTTTTTTAGCTCTTCCCAATTTCTCTTAAAAAGCCTTAATGTCAAACTTTTGCTATTCTTATTTACAGATTATCCTTGTCAGATTGTGGGATGTTTTTTTTTGCTTCTGGTCTTTAATTCCAATCTCACTTGCTATTCGACTTAAAAATGAAATGGTATACAAATTTAACACCATGATTATAGAGACCACAATTATCACGTCATTATGTCATCAGTATTATTGTGGTATGTGCTGAAAATGCTCGAATATACTGATACATAAGCTGAAATCATTTCACCAAGTTTTGTATTGAAAACCACAAATAAAATTTGCAGTATGGTGCACTTTTTGTTTATGCAAAAATTAAAATATAAACATGGCCAGTTCCTTGTGCAAACATATGAAAACCATATCAAATGTGCATTAACATTAAAAGTCTATGGAGTGAGGTCACCACCTACAGCCATGTTTTCACTGACAGCGAAGGAACCCAAGCTGCATGCTGCACCTGGGTACCTGCATCAAGAAGGTTATTGCTACCAAAGTAATAAACCATGGCTTTAATGCGAGTTGAAATTTTAAGTGGTTATACTAAAAACTGTCCGGAATTTAACCGGAGCCAAGATTCCTCTTGAGGAATCTGGCTTTGCATCGTTCATTTTGTCATTAATGACACATTTTAAACCTTTAAAATAACCTCTTTGGCTTTTCTGTTTTCCCCTGACACATCTCTTTGGCCTCTTTCACTTCCTTCTCCACCTTCTCCTTCATTTCATCTTCCCTTTGTGCTTACACAAATACTTCTCTTATTAGCTTTCTAACAACATTTTCTTTGACTTCTAAAGCAAACCCTCTCTTGTCCTCAAAATTTTGATCAGATTCTATATACTTTTTCTTTACTGATATTAGGTTTCTGAACTTTTTCGCTGTCTATATCCTTTCCTTCTTCACTTGCTCTTCTGCTTTCTTCCCTGTTGTCTTAACATTTCCTTCTAGTGTCATTCAGTTCCTTGTATTCAGATGGATCTTTTGCACTTCCTTTGCTGTGCTCACTCTCCCAGAATACCTCTTTTAGTAATAACTTCATTTGCCTGTCTAATGTCAGTGACGATACTCCTTGTTTACCTTGTGCCAAACATTAATATACAGACTGTACCACCCACAATCTAATTGTTCACCTGCCGGACACCTTTCCCACTTTCGTTGTTTGTTTTCCTCTGTCTCCGTCTTCTGCCTTGTTGCATGCACCAGGTTAGTTGTCCCAAATGATCCCCGTCCCATTTCCATATGCATGTATTTAGAGTATCTCCACCTTACATGAATTGATCTTGTGATCATCCATCATCCGTAACCACTTAACAGAAGTTACCTGGTTGGAAAACACAATGTCAAGTAAAACTACTGGCAACCGAAGAAGTGACCTAAGAAACCATCTTCAGAACTTCAACTGAATGAAAGTCTAGAAAGTGTCAAAATTCTAGCAATGATGACATCACATTGGACCAAGGTTGATGGTCCAGTTCCTACTGATGCAGGATCTGTCTGCATTAATGTTATCTTATGACAGCAGACCATGCACACTTGAGCAACATTAATATGAATTCATAAACAGATTTCAGGCAAGGTATAGTTGTGCACAGCACTGAGAAAAGGGATGAATTACTATACCTTCTTCATACATGGAGTTACCGAGCTCCATCTTTACTGAAAGATAGCCTTGACTGAAGTGTTCTGTCAGTGGAACTAGGCAACTGTCATTAACCATCGATTTAAATACTGCATAGTAAAGTCTTATTAGAATAGCAGAATCCCGACTACTCAGCAAATGCATTTTGTGTTCCATTTTCATTCATTGACGGAGATACTGTATCAACCATCATGTACAATATTTATTTATGTTGTGTATTGCAATCCATTGTAACTTGCCTTTTTACAAAGGTATAAGAAGTCATATTATTATTATAAGTAAACAAGACATTTAAATTGATTATTATTTTATAATAATAATAATAATTATTATTGTTATTGTTATTATTATTATTACTATTGTTATTATTCATGAAATTTCCTCACTACTAAATATTCCACAGTCAACTGTTAGTGGTATTATAACAAAGTGGAAGCTACTGGGAACAACAGCAACTCAGCCACGCAGTGGTAGGCCAGGTAAAATCATGCTGACGTCACCAACTGTCTGCAGAGTCAATAGCTACAGACCTCCAAACTCTGCATGGCCTGAGATTAGCTCAAGAACAGTGTATAGAGAACTTCATGGAATGAATTTCCATGGCCAAGCAGCTGCATCTAAGCCCAATGCCAAATGCAATGTAAAGCGTTGGATGCAGTGGTGTAAAGCACACTGCCACTGGACTCTAGAGCAGTGGAGATATGTTCTCTGAAGTGACAAATCACGCTTTTCTGTCTGGCAATCCAATGGACGAGCCTGGGTTTGGCGGTTGCCAGGAGAACTGTACTTGCCTGCCTGCATTGTGAAAGGAATGGCATTCAAAGACATTTTGAACAATTCCATGCTCCCAACTTTGTGGGGACAGTTTGGGGACGGCCCCTTCCTGTTCCAATATGACTGCACACCAGTGCACAAAGCAAGGTCCATACGGACATGGATGAGCGAGTCTGGTGTGGAGAAACTTGACTGGCCTGCACAAAGCCCTGACCTCGACCCGATAGAAGACCTTTGGGATGAAGTAGAGTGGAGACTGCAAGCCAGGCCTTCTCATCCAACATTAGTCCAACCTCACAAATGCATTAGAATCTCTGGTCAAAAATTCCTATAAACACACTCCTAAACCTTGTGGGCAGCCTTCCCAGAAGAGTTGAAGCTGTTATATCTGCAAAGGGTGGGTCAACGCCATATTAAAGCCTATGTATTAAGAACGGGATGTCATTAAAGTTCATGTGTGTGTGAAGGCAGGTGTCCCAATACTTTTGCCAATATAGTGTATATTTCTCTAATGTAAGCAAAAAAAAAATTCTATATTTTCAAAATGCAAGCTATTCTTTTACAAGTTTCCTGTGTCATGGTTTTGTATAACAGATGACAGTATCTCACGTGCCAGGACTTCTGCTTATTTATTTCCTGGGTTGACACTATCGGATGTGGAAACTCCCATGAGTGTGCCTCTGGGTGTCACACTCACCGAATAAATGTTACCAATTAGTCAGCACAACAGTGAATGATGATTTCTTGCTTAGTGCATTAAATAAATCAATAAAAATAATTACATTTTGCGATTATTTTACTAGTCACTGCAGGAGTACTATAATCATGCAGGTGTTCGCATATATGCTCTAAAACTGGTATTTGTTCAAAGTAAGTTGCATAAACTGCACACAATCCATATTAAGTGTGCACTAGAAATTGGAAAACCATCTAAAACGGAAGCTAGATTAGTATGCTTGTCTGTCTCCTTGCTGTAAACTATTTTTTAAATGTTGACCATTGCTGATTTTTGTGGATTTGGAATGGGAATATATGACACTGGCTGTATGCATGAGGATGGCCTGTTCTTACGCAGCAGGCTATGATTGAAGAGTAAACTATGACAAAAACATAGAAGGAAATATGTGTATTGGCCTGCGAAGGGTTTAAGGTCCATTCTGGGCTGTTCCCAGTCTTGCACCCGTTGCTGCTGGGACAGGCTCTGGACGCTGCATAGGGCAAATGGGAGTTGGAATGAATGAATAAATGAAGGAATAAATGAATGAATGTGTTGTGGTTATTCTTTAGTTAGTCATAAGTGAGTAAGTAAAACAAGCAATACAGCATAGTAATAAATCTGAGCAAGAGTGACGCTGAATTAAATTAAACATCAAGTTTTTATTTACATGCCAAGTTTATTGTTCCAAAGTGATGGGCTTTAATAAATGCTGTGGGGCTAAATAAATGCATGAACTAAGGTCAAACAGCAGTTACTAGTAAGAAGTCTAGTGATCAAGGACTTGGGCTGGTAATCGGAAGCTTTAAGTTCCAGGTGGGGCTTTTTGTAACCAGGCTACCGTAAAAATGGGTAAAATCTGTAAACCACTTTTGATAAAAATGTAAACTAAGACCCTAAATAATATTCAACCTTACTGCTAAAAGCTCGACAACAGACAATTGTTCAGAAAATGTGTGTAATTTACATTAGATGAACGCAACCAATGGGCCACAGGTTGCAACAACATGAGAAGAAACAGGGTGAGCAAACAGACATTTGCAACCAATCCCATCTTTTGGGTAAATGACTAGCCAGTCTAGCACGCAAGGGCCCAAAATGCCCACAGCCAGCGTGCCAGGCAGACAGAGCACCTATTTTCTATCCATGACTCATTTATTGGTGACCGAAGGTGATCTGAATCTCATGGAATGTCTGAAGGCTATTTCATACATGTCAAGTGGGCAAGTTAACTATGAGAAGAACTAATTGTAACTTTAATTGGACATCAAGGGAAACACTAAGCAAGCATATATTACACAGTCAGTGAATGACTAACGTACAGAATGCGCAAATATCGTTCAAATGAGCTTGCAGCACAGGGGTTTAGTGCACAAACCCATACAACAGCCAGTTTGAAAACACTACAATTTACTTTAAATAAATGTTTAAATGAACAGGAGAACAAAGAGATTGTGAGACTGTAAGATTTACATATATATTGTTTGATCATAAACCACATTCATATTTTTAAGGACTGAGACTTTAGTATCTGACAGTAACACAAAGCCATCCAAGCATATATTAACATTATTTTTTATTATTTTTTACAGGGGCACACAATGTATCAAACATGAATACAAAATGGGAAGCGCAACAGTACATCCACATATAAGTCGAGGCAAGGAAACAAGACAAAGTCAAATTGCTGATTTTGGACAGAAGGAAGACGCCCCCGGAGAATCTCACTGCCAGACTCAGACCCCCACCTGGCCCGGAGGCTGGGGGTGAGCATGACTACCAAACGTTCATCTAGCAGAGGTGCCACATTCCATGCAGAAGTCATATTCTGTCACTCCTCCATGCATCTCTTCTCTCTGGGAACTGGGGCCACGAAGCCACCAGAGATCAGTTCCAAAACTCCACAGCCTCCACCCACAATCTATTCTCCGCCCCCCAAACACTCTGCATTTAAGTGCAAGCAGAAGTCACTACTTGCAACTGAAGCATTTCCACAGGGGTCCAACAGACCACTACGCCGGTAAGAGGGGCGATATGCCTGTCCTGCGCTTTGTCTGAAACACTTCACACTTCACTAAGACTATAGAGATACTGTTTCCTCACCTCTGCCTCACTGTTCACTTATTTTTCTGTTATATACTTTTTCTGCTGCCTTTGTTTTTCACATCTCAAACTGGAAAAGAAGATCCTGTCCAAATTTGAAATTTCAGTCTCCAACAGTTCTGCAGTATATATTGGATTTTTAAGGCCAACACAAATGTCTTAATATCAATCGACTCTCACAACTTTTGGCTTGTTTTACATTTTTGCATGCTTATATGTAAGTTTAGTTTAGTTTTTTATGTGCGTGTGTGTGTGTGTGTGTGTGTGGGTGTGTCTGTGTGTATGAGTGTCCTAGCATTATTCTGTGTTTTGCTTTTGTGATTTATTTTGTGTTGTGTCTTTTAAAAAAATATGCACAGTATTATTCAAATAGTTGGATGCACAAGGTTTGCTTAATGGTTAGAAAAACAATTACTCTGTATGTCAATAATAGACTTGAAATGTCTCAAATTTTATGTATGTAATCTTCTACATATTGTACATATTTCTGAAAGGTTTACCAGATGTCCAGCTCAACAACTCAACACTAGTTGAGTATGTGCGGTCAGGTTCAAACAGTGCTTTCACTGTTCAAGTATCACGAGAAATTTTTAAACTGTAGCCAATTCTGAAATGCAAAAATGCTTGTTCTGCAAGCATCGCTGTTTATGCATCCATCCAGCTTCAAACAGGAGCCTTTTATAGGAAGCACAGGGCACAAGAAGGGGTACATTGGATGGGATCTCACTCCTTCACAGGGCACAATAATACACTACGGGTAATTTAGGGTCACTGCTTCACCTAACTACATGTCTTTGCACTGTGGGAAGAGACCAGAGGAAATTTGTAGGTGTTGGGGGTTCAGTTCCTGCAGAATCTCTGTTTGTTCAGATTCTTTCTGTGTTCTCTGCATATTCCAAAATGCAACTGCATAACTGAACATCTGCAGCTGATCATTGCCTCACCAAACCCTCCCCAAAACTATTTTTGCAATAAATTTTGTTTACTCGTTTCAAGAGTACTAAATAGCATGAGTCATATTGCATCCTTCAAAAGCCTTCCAACAACTGTAATAGTTTAAAGGTTTTAAACTGTAAAAGTTTTATATCTGCTGTTCCAAGAAATTAAAAAGTATTTATTATTATTATTCTCTGTAATTTAGTCAGAATTAGCAGACTAATATAGGTTCAATAAGGTCACCAAATTGACTCAAATTTAAACCACCTAATATTATGATCAGCTAATGTGCGGAGTATTCACAAAGGGCAACTTTCAAGCATGCATGTTTTTGTAATGCTTTGAAATATACTTATACTTTAAAGCACAGTCATTGCTTCAGATGCTACTTTCAGTCGCATAAATAGAGCTCATATTCATTCACGTCCTGTGGCTTTGTGACGGCCTGAGCAAGAGCACCGTCAGGATGGGGTCGGGCACAAAAGACAGAGGGACGGAACCCAACACACAAAAAGGGGAGAAGAAGGAGAAAGAACACATAACAGAGGGATGTGTCTACACACCTTACAACAAACTCTGAGCAGTAGTTTTTTTTTCTTATACCAAACCCCCTATATAATGGTGTCCAGCACCATCACACCCCCAAACGGGGGGGAGCGAGGAACACAGTTCACCATACATTAAACAAACACGACCCTCTTAACATTTTTGTTTCTTAAAAGAACGATCCACATAGTTCACTTCACTACCAAAATTCAACATTTTATTTTACCGCATAATCCGCTGTCAACACACCAAACAAAATACCCCCTTCCGACCTGCACCATATTGAAAAGTCCAATTACGTGGTAACCCATAAAGCATCCACGTTTCCCCATGGGACTCCTTTGCTGGTTGCACCTTCCCTGGTAAGTTAGATGAACATCTGCAGAACTAACCTGTGGTCTGTACTACGAAGCGAGGTTACTGGCTTATCGGGGTAACTTGTCGGTAGTCTGGGCAAAATATAAGTGAACAAATATGAAGTCAATTTAAACTGTGGTACCTTAAATCCGACAAATTACCCAGATAAACCAGTAACCCTGCTTCATGGTACAGGCCACTGTTCTTCACTCCAATCCATGCATTTAACTAATCAATAAAACCATGTTATACTGAGGACCTTGATGTCACTTGAGTGTTACTATGTGTCCACCTTTTGCAGCACATTTTCTTCCAGGACGGCACGACTGCTCAGGGAAAGCATTTCGCCCGGCTCAGGGCCGTCACAGGCGTTAATATTGACTTTGAATCTGTTTGGGTTCTCTTCCCTGTTAAACAGTCTGTCAGACACCGTCGTACCGATCATCACCATGGCTACCCAAGACCCCAGCCCCCGGCCGGGCCCAGTCTCCTACCGGGGCCGCAGCTCTCTACCCATGGCCAGCTCCAATACAGATGACCAGGAGGTCCCCCAGTTTGAGCCCTTCCAGCTGATGCCCCGTGGTCCTCCTCCCCTGAAAGGTGAGGCCCAGTGCGAGTGCTGTCACACGCTGCTCCCAGAGTTCCGTGTTGTGGTTTTATAGTGAAGAACACAGTTAACTAGTCATATCTGGAAGCATGACAATCTGTCACACCACGAAACAAACAAAACCTTCTTATTATTGCTAATAGATATGTTTACTGTTAGAAAGGTCTAATAATATATGAATGTATTTAGATCTACTAACATTACCAGCAAGCCCCTGTGGGTGACATTACTGCTGGACTTAGAAAGTCGGCACACAGCGAATTATCTGGCAGTTTACCAGCATGGTAGACTTATCAGAGTGAAACACTACCTCTCCCATTCCCACCCTTTATCAGGGCACAAATGACCCCAGATATGTTCTAGTATGGAACTTCTCAGTACTTAGCCTGGACCTAAACTGATAGAGGTTCCATCAGGCTTAGTCACTTCCTGTCCACATGTTGGGATGTAACTGTAGTGAAAGATCTTGCTCATAATTCATTGCTCAGGCCATATAATATGACATAGCACATTTTTGGGGGAAAAATTGAGAAAAGCTGAATTTTAATATGAAATTATCACCTATAGAAGGTGATCATCAGCCATAATAATAAGTCTCATTTAACATTGCACTGTATTTAAGTATGGTTAAAAATGATGAATATCTTAATGGTATGACCACTATATTTTAATATGCAAAATCAATATCCCTGTAGGTAGCAGTAATTTAACTTTCTAAATGTCTTATGCTGCAAGAATTCCTGGATATCTGGGATGTGAACAATCTAAACGACATCAACAAGAAGCAGCACCACACCGACCTGTATGCCAACGAGAACCTCATTGTGCGCCGGGCCCAAGAGTTCCAGATCCGCATCACCTTTGACCGGGCCTACAACCCCTTACAAGACCAGTTTCTGGTGGAATTTGTCATAGGTGAGGTGGTGCCTGACTCTCTTCCATGGCTGGGTGCCAAGCATGTTGTCACACAGGGTCATTTAGTTTAGGGTGACTTGGTGAATAGGGTTGAACTCTAAGGGCAGTTAAACTCTAGTTCGTGTTAAACCCTGGATTACCTCGTGTACCTCTGGGTACAGTCTGGAGGGGGGGGGGGGGTCATCATGGGCACCAGAATGCCCCCAGGGACCACATGAGATCCCCACAGACCTGTTCTAAAAATAGCAGAACTCACCAGTGAGCATCGTCTAAAATTCAATTTTCCTGTTATTATTCTTTAATCACATATGCATTTATATAGATTTGAAAATGACAATATCTTAAAAAAAAAG
>JABFEB020000016.1:14653301-14672895 GCA_019775895.2 Stomatorhinus ivindoensis | reverse complement strand
AAAAGATGTTTATCATACATGAAGTTTAGATAAGCTGAGGAGGGCGTTTCAGACTGGTAGCCACTGTTAGGTATGTGATGCATAAAAAGGAACACAACTACGCAACAACTTAGAGAGAGACCTGGATTCCAGATTCCGACCAACTTATATTCTATTTTTTTGTTCTTACCCCTAAGGCAGGTACCCACAGGTCAGCAAAGGCACATACATCCCAATCCGCATTGACGAGGAGAGACCGCAGTCCTGGAGAGGGAGAATCCTGGAAACCAAGGACAACATGGTAACTGTGGGCATCACGGCAACGGCAGACTGCATTGTGGGAAGGTTCCGCATATATGTGGCCGTCATCACGCCTTACGGCATCCGTAGGACGCAGAGGGACCCCAGCACAGATGTTTACATCTTGTTCAACCCTTGGTCACAAGGTATGATTTCTCAGTAGCAAGGCTGAAAAAAATGAGGTGTGTTGGCTCATTCGAATGACAAATTATTCATTCGTCTGCCAGAATAAGATCCCATAATACAGGTCTGGTTAAACGGGACTTGTGTATAATTTTGAAAAGTATATGGAGGAGACATTTTTAAATAAATGTCATATATTCCATTCTTAGAATAACAATCTGAATCTTATATCAAGTTAAATACCTTGAACAATTCACAGCAAAAAGCAATAGACAAAATAATATTTTAAACTACAAACATAGATAAGAGGTAAACTTGCTAGGAGGATAAAGCATAATCCTTTGATTATAATTCATGTAATCAAACATTTTGCTGTATGCACCTGGGATGCATTTCCCGAAGCAGCCTTAACGCTATGCCGTGCGCAAGTTCTATCCTTTGACATAGAACTTACGAATAACATAGAACATAGCGTTACGAAGGTTATACGCAGCCCTGCTCTTTTTCTTGCAGCTGACTCTGTGTATCTGGATGACGAGGCAGAACTCGGGGAATGTATCCTGAATGAAATGGGGGTCTTGTACCATGGGGAGGTCAAGGACATTTCTGTCCGACCCTGGAGTTATGGCCAGGTAAACTCTTTCAAAGTGTAGAATGCACACGTTTTATGTATAATACTAACCAATTAGAAGTTTTTTTAAAAAGAGGCCTGCATTATTTTTAGGGTATTCTGTTTGTGTACTGTGTGCTTTTCACATTTGGTCGCAACGTGTATACCTCTTTTGCTCTTTGTCTTCCCATTATCACACCATGTTTGTGCCACTGTCACCTCTCTGATCCCGTCCTTCTCCATTGACTGCAGTTTGAGTACGGTGTCCTGGATGCCTGCCTTTTCGTGATGGACAAGGCTTCCATGCCTCTGATCAACAGAGGAGACGCAGTGAAAGTGGCCCGCATGGCCTCAGCTATGGTAAGCTACGCTCAGGTTCACTGTCCTGTGTGCAATGAAATGCTCTTCTGCCTCCTGCCAGACTGCCTGTTATTGGTACATAACAGAATAACAGTAAGCAGTAAATTAGACAAAAAGAACAACCGAATCAGTAGACGATGCAGACAATGAGTAATAGGTAACGCTTTGCATTAACTGCACCTTCATAATGCCTTTATAGTGCATTCTCTCACTGAGGAGCTTTTTTACAAGCTTAAATTCAGCATAAAATGCATTCAAGTGACTGGGGAAAGAAGTTGAATTGGAAAACGGCAAGTTTGTTTTCAATTTCCAGTCTTTGAGGTTGTCAGTGGCCTGGGTTCAATGCATGTCCTGAGGATCAGTATACTGTGGTGTTAGACCCCAGGTTATCTGTTCATGGGCCCAAACATGAAAAATCACCCGTCACTTCCAGATGTTGCATAAATCTCGTCCAGGACCAACGACAATGATCACTGGTAAATTTCATTCTGGGATGAAACAATAAAAGGACCATGTGGCATGTGACGTCATTATCTCATATTTCCCTTTATATAAACATGATCTGTCGACACTTGTGCTTGTTAAACCTACGTCTGTGCTTCTTCTTTGTATCAACTCGCTTCCTGTTCTATGGACCCAAGATGAACTCCAGGGATGATGATGGGGTGCTAGTGGGGAACTGGAGCGGCGATTACACTTACGGTGTAGCTCCCACGGCCTGGACCGGCAGTGTAGAAATCCTCCTCAACTACGCCAACAGCGGCATGCCTGTCTGCTATGCGCAGTGCTGGGTCTATGCTGCTGTGTTTAACACATGTGAGTGTGCTCTTTACAGAGGCCTGACATATGCTCTCCATAATGAACTAGCAGCAAAGAGCGCTTTTTCTTGCGATCGCATAGTTTCCCTGAAATGATCTTTCGATCTTATTTTTAACATCCACATACTGGCCTTTACTGAAATGCCATTTCTGAAATGCAAGCCCCTTTCTTAAGGGCACGGAAACAGCTTCCATCCAGGGGTTTGAGCCTGCAGCTCTTTGACGTGACCTTACGTGCTTCTTCTTCCATTTCTCAGTTCTGCGCTGCCTAGGCATCCCTGCCAGAGTGGTCACCAACTTCTACTCCGCCCACGATAACAACGGCAACTTGAAGACTGACCTCATCGTGAATGAGGATGGGCAGGTGGACAAGGAACGCACCAAAGATTCCATCTGGTCAGTCTCGACTGTAAAAGTTATTCAGCTGAACGATTGTGTGCGTTTATACAGATGATATATGATGAGGTTGCGTTCCAGTAAAACCTATTGCATGGGGAAAATATCATAAGCTGAAAATGCATTTAAATACAGTACACCAGACCTGCCATGCATCATAGCCTAGTCTACCTTAAACATGCTTAAAACACTTGCATTAGGCTACAGTTGGGCAAAATCATTAACACAAAGTCTATTTTATAATGAACTGAATTATTGAATATCTCATATCTCAATATTTATTGAATAATGTACTGAAAGTGGAAAACTGAACGAAATTGGAATACCAAAATACCATAGTCAAAATATCATTTGCCACTCAACATACACAAGCTGCATGGAAACGAAATGGAGTTGATGAGCCAAAGCTGTTGAGAAGCACTTAACAGGGTTGTAACTAAATACTCAGAAAACGAATCGGCACCTCTGTGACCCGACCTTAAAAAAACATGATTATTATAAGCTTCACAAAGCATGGAATTCATGGCAGCAAGGAAACGCCCCGTATGGAAGGCGAATACACAAGGACACATTAGTATAAGGAGCACAGTGCCTGGAATCCTGAGCAGCAAGTGAAGTACTATGGTCTGATCGATCACTGTATTACACATGGATGAATATATGTATGGAGAAAGATTCCCTGAACAATCCACAAGGGTGGATGTGTATGAAATTTCAGTTTTCAATCAGCAGAGAACTTCATGCTAAGATCACTCATACATCTCTGCTGCTGTTTGAGGGTGAGTTTACTGAAACAAATGATTGGTGATTGCAGGAATTATCACTGCTGGAATGAATGCCACATGGCCAGGCCAGACCTGCCCCAAGGCTTCGGGGGCTGGCAGGTAGTGGACGCCACCCCCCAGGAGACCAGCGATGGTGAGTGCTGGCTTGCGAAGGAATGTCTCCGAATCCTGTTTAGTAGCCTATTGACATTCCCACACTCGGCAATAAAGAATCTACGTTGGACGTTCATCCCACATCACTTTAATTAGAGTGCTGGCTTCATTAGGGTTTAAACTGAGCCACCTAGAGGGGTATTTACATCTGTGAGTAAGTATACTCCTGCTGTATACGCCATAGTATACTATGAGTAAGTATACTCCTGCTGTATACGCCATAGTATACTATGAGTAAGTATACTCCTGCTGTATATGCCATAGTATACTATGAGTAAGTATACTCCTGTTGTGGTAAGCAGCTGCAGGTGGCGCTGTGACTTTATTATTTATTTCCTTTATTTACAGAGGGTTATTTCATTCCTTTTTGCATTGTTTGATGGGCTCTCCTTTTGATAAAACAAGTTGTTTTTGGATGTTTGAACCTTATCGTTCTGAATATTTCGCCTGTCTACTAACCTCCTACCCCAAATATCCACATTGCATAGAAGGTTAGAACTTCAGAAGCAGCTGAATTCAGACTTCAGCCTTTTTGCGGTTGGTAGGCTGCCTTGGGCCGTTCATCACTGTCGCTTTCCTTCAGGTTTGTATCGGTGTGGCCCTGCTTCTGTCTATGCCATCAAGCATGGGCAGGTCTGCTACCCCTTTGATGCACCTTTTGTGTTTGCGGAGGTAAATCAATTTAACTCTCCTTTGTCCCAATTTATTTTTGTTTCCCAAAACTAGCAAGAGACGTTGTATTCTACAAACTACAAAATTTTCCTATAAAACCTTAAATTTCACATGACAGATTATTATCTGTATGATGTCAGTTAACAGTATATAAGGGAATTATGATGTAGACCTCAAGCAGAAAATTTAGTTTCTCTCCGTCATGGATTCCTCAACCCATCCCTCCAGGTGAACAGTGATGTGGTGTTCTATAAGCGGAACAAGAATGGAACTCTTGAACAAGTCAAGGTGGACAAGACCCATGTGGGCCGCTTGGTGCTGACAAAGGAGATCGGTAGCGACAAGTCAAGGGACATTACAAGCCAGTACAAATTTCCAGAAGGTATATCTTCACACTCCACTTAATCTAGATACTTATAGGTTGCTTGAGTATGGTATATCAAGTCAGTTTGCTTGAGTATGGTATATCAAATAAAGTCAAATGGAATTGTGATAGCACAAGTACACAGTGGCACAAAATATTCCTCAGGACCAGGGTGTAACATACAATCAGAAAGTTAAACAATATTTTAAGTTCAAGAGCTTCAAGATGCTATGAATCTAAGGAGCTGAACACAAGGATTCATTTTCATTAACCCTTTTTTTAACACTATTATAAGGATGAGAGGGGAACAGCGTTTTGATTCCCTTGTATGTTAGGAACATATACGCAGCTGACATTAAAAGCCTATTTGACTTAAGTGATCAGTGCCAGTGAGGTGTGTATAACCAGTCATTCATCTAAATGAACGAATTTGTAATAAACAAATACCTTTACAACAACTTATTTCACATTGAAATGACTAACACAAGCCACATTTCCTAATAAAACTGTTATTTAATTTTATGGAACTTAATATGTTCAAATTGGATTTTCATCTGACCAGTAGGGGGTGCAATTGCCGTCTTGTGGTCATATACATGTTTCCAGGTGCTTAACGACTAAGAAAAAACTGTAACGAAACATTTGGCGCTGGTTAATAAACCCCTAGTGGCCGTTAGAACTGCACGTTCCAACACATTCTGTCTTGGATGTAATGATGATTATAATGTAGTAATAATATTTAGTCATTTAAAATATCTTTCTTAAAGAAACAAGTATGCAATTTTGCAGCGTCCATCCTTCCATCTCCGCATTCACATTTAAAAGCGATACGTAAGGCAAACGATTGTTGTAACAGCGTTAATGCGTACGTATTTTGCATGTTAACCTTTATATGCTAAATTTGTACTTCATTTGCGGTATGCGGGTTAAAATGCACGGCAATTTCTGCATATAAAATACGTACGTATTAACACTGTTACAACAATCGATTGCCACACGTATCGCTTTTGAAGGTGAATGCGTACTTGCGTACCAGGTGTCAATCTTTGAGTATAATTCGTCATTTGACGCCGACACCATTGCCCAATTTTGTTGTGGTTGCACAATCAAATTTTTTTAAGCTGGGTTAAAATAGTCCATTCTAAGACATACAAAACGATCAACTAACCTAAGATGTACCCTATGACTCCGTCACCTGTATTAAGTATTTCCTGTATTAAGTCTCCGCATTATGATGACCCTGTTAACTGTTAGTATGGTCACACAGGCACAGAGGAGGAGCGAACGGTGCTGGAAAAGGCAGAAGAGTTCGGATGCAGCCGGGTGCAATCCATACTGCCACCTGCTGTCGTGGAGCTAAAGATCACCGTGCAGGATGTGATGGTGGGCAATGATTTTCAGCTCGGCCTCGAGTTCAAGAACTTGAGTGAGTTGAAACGCACAGCCAGCGTGTACATCAGTGGGAATGTAGTCTACTACACTGGTGTCACCAGTTCTGAATTCAAGTTCAAGACCCAAAAGGTGAAACTGGAGCCCTTTGAATGTGAGTAGGAACCATCTAAGTAAAACAGTTCTTCCTCTCTTGATTTTCAAAGACCACAGTGGCATTAATGAAAGGGGAATATTTCTCTTCAAGAATGTACATGATTTTAATTCTGCTTAAAATTTAAATTATTCATTATGTAGAACTCTGGCAAAAACACGAGTTAGAGATTTTGTTTAATCAGTGAATGGAAATGGAAACTTTGCGTACAACATTCCCACCTTGAGACCTGCATTTGCAAGTGTTACTACACAAGAACATGGTGACCCATGCTTAGGTTGCAGATTGGCTTTAGGTAGCATCACCAAGTGTGTGTCGCTCTTCACATTTCAGACAAAAAGGTGATTCTGGATGTGAGCTCCAAAGAGTACTTAAGCAAACTGGTGGAGCAGGCCAACCTCAACTTCATCATCACAGGGCGTATTTCTGAGACCGGCCAAATCATCAGTGCCATGCAGGTGATAGCCCTTCACACCCCTAAACTCTCTGTGAAGGTGAGTCCACTACTTGTTGTGTTCACACATTACTTAATGGACCACAAATACCTCAGCTCCTACTAAAGTAGAAGTAATGAACGAAACATGATCGGAGATAGTTGAGATAAAAAGTACATCGCCATTCATTAATGGACAGACATGAGATCAGTATTTCACTTGTTGTTCATTACTTTTTCATTCAGTATTTCCTTAGTAGTTCCTTCAGTAGTTCACAAAGATTAAGGTATAGTAACAAATATAGTAACCGCTTGAGATAAAACATGCGTCATAATTCGTTAATGATGAATTAACTTGATCAGTATATAACTAAGACTTGGCTTGCGGTTAATTAGTACATAAGCAATAGCATAATACTATATTATTTGTGCCCCATCAAGTATAGTGGTATCAGTATTGTTATAAATGTCCCTGCCATGTTTGTGGATAGTTTTGACAGAATGTCAGGGTTCCAAATCACCAGTTTCTTGAAGTCACCTGACGTTCGACTTACTTCCTTGCAGGTCAGTGGGTCGCCAAAGGTCAGTGAAGAAAGTTTTGTCACGGTGGAGTTTACCAACCCCTTCAAGTACAATCTGGAGAATGTGTCCTTGCGTGTGGAAGGGCCAGGCTTGATGAAGGCTAAAAGCAAACATTACAGGTAAACCACAGCTACGAAACCAGTACTACTATGGAACGAGCTAGAATTTTGATCATTCCTTCGTCTGGAATTGTTCTACTCTTAAGCAAGCTGTCTGACTCAAATAATACCTATAATAATCAATAGCTAGTCCATACTGCACATTTACTTTACTTTAACTTTTAAACTAAGTCTGGACTATACCTACCAAGTACATCCAAGTAAGCGCTAACTCCTACACGGTTTTGTTGCAGTGTGATCCCTCCCAACTCTTCCTTGACCTGGACGGAGCCCTTCAGCCCTTGGAGGCCTGGCCCAGCCTGGCTAATTGCCAGCCTTGATTGTGCCGCCCTGAGACAGGTGTACGGGCACGTGGAAGTGAATATCCAAAGCTCTGAGGGTGGCTTGTGACACCATCAGCTCACACTGACCGATATCTTAACTGCTATTTGCTTCTTTGCTTCCACGGGCATAATTATGCACCTGTAATGCACACAGCCTTAGCACCACTATGTGTTCTGCGGTACCTTAACATTCTATGTGTATTGAATTGTTTTGTAATCACCAAAGCTACTAAGAATAACACAAAGGAATTGTAGAGACATGCATGACAGAATTTGAAATTTTGTCCACCAGATCTCTGTTCAGAATAGGCTGAAGTCTTGCCTTATAAAGCTTAGCATGTAAGTGGGAATATACTAACAGCCTCTAGTTGTTGTATAGTGCCGCACAATAATTATGCATTCTAGATTCCTGATTGCTTTCTGAATGAATGGACGCCAGACACCCTACATCAAATAGTTATATCTACCACATACAAAAATCCAGTGTATTTCATCATGAAACATTAAGATAAAACATAGGTTGTAATTTTCAGTATTCTTAAGTGTCTTGTACATGCCTGGCACAGGATTCTTTTCCACTTCAATATATGCTTTGTGTCCATCCATCCATTTTTCATAACCGTGTTTCCTGTGCAAGGTTGCCTTGACTCCTGAGGGTCTCCCAGGAATCTCAGGGCAGAAAGGTGGGGGTCAAGCTGGATGGAATTCCAGATCACAACAGAGCTTTCATTAAAAAAAAATAAAAATAAATGTTAAACACGCATTCAGCTGGTAACAGTAAGAGTCATATTGTTGCACTGTGGCTTCCTGGGTTTCCCCAAGCTCCACACACATGCTCTGTGTGTTAGAATCGATGCATTTGATCAAAGTGACTCAGAAGGTGGAACTGTCACCATTCACTTCCATAGATGTCCAAAATCATTTGGAAGACTAAAGTATTACTTACTTTGTAGTTTGTCTATATGAAACTTCTTATCAAACGATTGATATCCATTAATTATACAAAGGGATTCATATCATTTAACTGAAAAACATCACTGATTACACTGGCCAACAAATTTTAGGGAATTTATTTGTTTCTTCCATAATTTTGGGTGAAACCAATAGAAGTTTACATGCTGAACACAAATATGTATTTGAAATTTTTGAATCAGGTAGGGTTTTAAGGAAAACTGCAGTTATGCATTTAATATTATAACATCTTCAGTGGTATATCCCTATGCTATGATATAAGCAACACAAGAAAAGATTAGAAATGTTTTGATGCAGATTTTCATTTGTAGTCACTGTCCGGGGCTTCATGTATCAGTGTCCAACAGCAGCCCCCCAGCATAGACGGACTCCACCTTCCCTGGTAACGTTTCTCCATGTTTGCAATTTCTTGGTGAAACCTTTCTCCATGTTCGTCACTGACTGCACCGAGGTTGGCTGGGAAGAAATCCCAGTGAGAATGGAGAGTGCAATTTCAGTAACGTAATGTTGCAGATCATTGATTCGTATGCCCGGAGCAGACTTTCAACCTGTTCGACGTAGTTTGCCCAACGTGAACATGCCCAAGAACATATGATGAGACAGATTTCCATAAAGAATTTGGTCTAAATGAATCTCTAGTATAAATTATTAGTTATTTTTTTAAAAATGCAATGATTCTGACCTACTACTGCCAGACATATAAACTGGAATAGCAATTACTAGGCAAACCACTCCGATTCTAACGCTGCTTCCCTACTATTACAAAATTAGCTGTCTCTCAAAAACCTTGCCCACTGGGAAGATTTCAAAGTGATTTCTGTGATCAGCGTCACAAAATCGATCTGGGACACGTATCTGGAGGTCTGCAGCGGAGCTGTTCATTTGGCTCAGAATCACTAAGAGATACAGCGAAGAGTGGAGTCACTGGATAAAAAAGTATAGAGACATACAAAAAGAGGGGAGGACTGGAACACATGACTGGGGGTCTGCACGTAGCTTGCTGAGCCATGTGGCCGTTTGAAAAGCAGGGGAGGGAAACACTGACAACTTTGACAGCAGGGAGGACAGGATGGCCAGTGACACCTGCTGGCCAAACGGGGAGGAGACATTTGGGCAGATAGGTGCTGACTCTGGCAATGCGATTCTATGTTGCATTAGACTTTGGTGCTAATATATCAATCATGTTAGAACAGGACTGATCTTAAAAGAGGGAGTAACATGACCTGTTGAGGACATTGACCTTTGTGAGACAGCCATGCACTTTCTCTTATGGGGTGAACTTCCATCTATTCGATCTATCTTCAAAACACTGATCTTGGTCAGGGAAGCTAAAGTTACACCACGGGTACCTCAGGGCAAAAGTCTGAGGTTGCCTCTGGATGGAATGTCAGTCCATTGCAGGGCATGTAAACTTATTTTTACACTATGGACAATAAGAAAGGGTATTGAGGCATGAGACCTAAGTGATCTTAATGGAAAACAGCTCTCAGTGGGACAGATAACTTGGTTAAAATGAGAATGTTTGTTGGCGGCTTGGTTTACTTCGCTGCCTCTCACACAACTTCCTCTGCACCCAGACTGCATTAGCTTGATTGGTACACTGTGGCAGCATGTTTGAGTCATCTCCGCAGAACATTTACCTTTCCACGACTCTCAGTAGGCATAGTGGATGAAGAGATGGCATTTGTGGCCTTGGCTTTCAGTGAAGGTTTGTGTCCAATTTTATCAATCCTTGATTGAGCACTAATTTGCCTAATTCTGTCCTCAATATGTTCTAACAGGAGCTCTGGATGTGTTAAGGCAAAGACAGCCATTACATTGCCGTATGCGTTTTCTAGTTCTTTAAGCTAAGCACCTGGTGATGCATGTGGACCAATGCCAAGAGCCACATTTTAAGCCAGAGGAAACAAGCTCATTCAGAAAATGCCTAGCATGACGCATAATCTACTTCACTGGGGTGAAAACAAGAGAACTTTGGAAAATTTCCCAAGAATGGCTATAAATCATGCACAGAGTATACACTTAGGAAAGCTGTTTCACGTTTTCTACAACAACATGCAGAACATTTTGGATGTGCATAACATGCAATATTGATATTAATAGCACGTCGTTCAGTTCTACTCCAGCCATTTCTCGAATTCAGTACAAAATACCCCACCTCACGTTGTGATGTCATTCGGGGCCGGTACCAGTTCTCAGGTCAGTGTAAAATCAACACCTTCCTGAAGTACCAAAAGTATGGTGCCAGGCGCGGAGGGAAAGCGTCCTTTATTTGAGCGGTGAATTTTGCAGCTTTACAGTGCTGTACATTTCATACAGTACATGCTGTACATTCTCTGCGGGGCTCCAGGCTTCTTCTGAGTACTGGATTCTTCTGTTAATTCCAGGTCCAAGCTCAGGGGGGAAGCTGTGGAGCATCTGCAGAGTACCTAGGCCAGTTTGAGTCCGATTGAAGGTACACATGCAGGAGTAAAACGACTCCCAGTCTCATTATCTGGGTGTCTTAGTCCGACTCTGAGAAATTCGAGTTAGTAGATTTCAGTCGGACTAACATGCTTACATATACCTTAAAAGATGGGTTTTAGTCAGACTAACACAATATTTACATTTTCTTAGTGTGCATGTAAACATACTGAGTGACACTTCTGCACAGCAGAACATTCGTAACAAATTAGTTACAAAGTGGCTTACAGTAGGTACAACAAAGTCAGTGTTATGGAGTGACCGTCACAAAGTCAGTGTTATGGAGTGACCGTCACAAAGTCAGTGTTACGGAGTGATCGTCACAAAGTCAGTGTTACGGAGTGGCCGTCACAAAGTCAGTGTTACGGAGTGACCGTCACAAAGTCAGTGTTACGGAGTGGCCGTCACAAAGTCAGTGTTACGGAGTGGCCGTCACAAAGTCAGTGTTACGGAGTGATCGTCAAAAAGTCAGTGTTACGGAGTGGCCGTCACAAAGTCAGTGTTACGGAGTGGCCGTCACAAAGTCAGTGTTACGGAGTGACCGTCACAAAGTCAGTGTTATGGAGTGACCGTCACAAGGTGTGTGAGCAAGGAGACCTTCAAGCCCGACACCAGTTCTGTCCGGAGGAATGGGCCAAAATTCCATCAAACTATTGCAAGAAGCTTGTGGAAATTCATTGGTGGCATTATTTGCTGTTGAGACATGAGTTAATTGTTTTGGATGAATTACAGGCTTTTTCAGTAAAACCATAGTGTTGTGCTATATGCATGAACTGTTCAGAGAAATGCTCTTATAGTCTTGAGAATGTTAAGTATGTTTCATGAAATGTACCAAAGCAATAAAGAAAAATGATAACAATGAGTCACCTGCGCCCGGAACATTCTATAGTGCAGTTCTATCAGCATTCTTCTCATGCTGTAAAAAAAGTCTTAAAGAAACAGAATCTAAGTGCGAATAACACGAAGTTGCGGTTGACACCGTGTGCGTACAGTTGCTCAAACTGCAGCTGGGTTCAGCATCAAATGTTAGCGGAATTAGCATTTGCTTGTTTGTTTCAGTACCTTCTGCTCAATGCTCCACAGAGCTTACTCTGGATAAAGCTACTACTGCAATTAGGGTCATGTTCTTTGACTTTAGCGCCTTTAACACCATCCAGCCTCTTGGAATGCGGCACTAGATCAGGAAAATGCAGCTCGATGCCCCTGCAGTTTCCTGGAACATAAACTAGCTGACTAACAGATGGTAGTTTGCATAGGCTCCAGGCCTGTGTGTCGGAGATGGTGGTGAGCGACGCTGGGACACCCCAGGGAATCGTCCTGCCCCCCCTTCATGTTTCATTCGCATTATAGATTGCATTTGCAGTGGAGATGAGTCAGAGTAGGAAACCACCTGCGGCTCAACATAAGCAAGACAAGCTGGTGGTAACAGGGAGCCCCTGAATCCAGTCACCATCCAGGGGGAGGAAGCGAAGATTGTGCAACCCTATAATTACATGGGGTTCCACCTGAACAGCAGACAGAGGTGAACAAACGACAGCCTCTACCTTTTGAGGTGATTCAGGTCTTTTGATGTGTGTAGCAAGTAGGCCTGGGCAATTAATTGAAGTCTAATTTCAATTGCAATTTTGACTTCCAGTGATTATCAAAACAAAATAATCGAGATAAAATTATTATTGTGTGCATTCCATTTCGCAATGGTGATCTCATTTTGTCTTGTGTTATAAACCCAACGCACCCTTTCTATCTCCTTTTTAGTCGCTTTCTCGGCTGAATTTTATTTCACTGTTAAAAAGACACGTGTTTTACAAGTTCAATAAATGAATGATATTTCCAAAGTCAATGATTAATCGTGCAAAATTATCATGATCTCAGTATTGACCAAAATAATCGTGGTTACGATTTTTGCCATAATCGAGCAAGTTGCTGAGTATGTTTTACCAGTTCACACTGAGCATTACTCACTATCTACACACAGCATACTTCACTATGCTGTGACCTGCTGGGGAAGCAGCATGAATTCAGGCGATCAGGCAATGCCTGATCAAACTCAGTAGGGGGGGGGGGTCATCTCCATCGCAGGACTGACCATGTCTGTAGAAACACAGGGAACAAGGCTGAGGAAAATCTGAGAAAAAAATCGTGGCAAAATTAGACAACATTACGAATAATTCTGCCCATCCATGGATCCGATGCTTATGAAGTATATGGTTGTGGTGAACTATGACTCTCTCCTATGAAGCACAGGGTGCAAGGTAAAGGAAAATCTGGATGAGATATAAGCAAGGACTATGGTACCCAGAAAATACCCACGTGAACACCAGGAGAACTTGTGAACCTCAGACATAGATGTATAGGGTATATTATTGCTACAATATTGATAAACATCATCCAAGTTTCAAGATTCATGCGATCTTTATTCAGTCCATCAATATACATACATCCAGGATGCACTGTTGTCTCCTCATGGTGCTGCATTCACACATTTACTAGACAATATACTAACATTAACACATCACCTAGGCAATATATTTCACATACTGCATTTACGCACTGTTTAAACCAGGGCTGGCCAATTTTATCCGCAAAGGGCCGCTGTGTGTGCAAGTTTTCACTGCAGCTCCCTAATTATATTACTAATTAGAGGACTGATTGGCTGGGTTTGAACAGCTGACCTAAAGGTTACCCCAGAAACCCGCATACACACCGACCTTTTGCAGATAAGATTGGCTGCCGCTGGTTTAGGCAATAAGCTACATACTGTACAATATAAGTGTAAAAGGAACACAAAAGACGTCATAGTCGTGCAAGAACTCAATGTAAACTAAAATGCCATGCAAGTATTGTCCTGATGCACTCATCTGTTTTCCAATTGCTTATCCTGGTCGGAGTCATGGAATGCATCCTTTTCTGTGTTTAATTTCCTTTATAAAAAGTAATATCGGTGTCCCTTAAGCATGATCTTATCGGAAAATTGACTTACATATTAGTGCAGATAATAACGACATCAAACAAAAGACAAAGGCAAGTTCACTGCGCCCTAATTGCCTCATGCAGTCTAAGAGTTCAAGGTTCAAGGTATTTCATTTTGAAGTGCACATGGTACAATAAGTTCCTTCTTGTGTGCTTCCTACAGCCTGCATTGGCAGAGAAGTGTAACACTACAAATACAATCATACAAAACAATAAGTTTCAAGATTCATGAGATCGTTATTCAGTCCATCAATATACATGTGTACATCCAGGATGCACTATTGTCTCCTCATGGTGCTACATTCACACATTTACTAGGCGATATACTAACATTTACACATCACCTCGGCAATATATTTCACATACTACATTTACGCACTGTTTAAACCAGGGGTGGTATCCGCAAAGGGCCGCTGTGTGTGTGGGCTTTCACTGCAGCTCCCTAATTATATTACTAATAAATAGCTAATAAATACTACATACTAAATACTAATAAATTAACAATAAATAACTAAATACCACCACCACAGAAAAAGCAGCACAGTTAGTGTAAGTACAAGCATGCTGGTACCTACCACTGAGGACCCTGAGTTCAAGTCCTCCAATAACTGCAGTGCATTATGGGTACAGTTGAGAAGGACTAACACTTTTGGCCTCAGTATTTTTAAAATCCTGGCTATGGCCCTGTGTGCGAGAAGCGTTTCGTAGGTGCTTATCATTTTGAGTGCTTATCTTTTTGAGCGCTTATCGTTTCGCACTGTGTGGCAGACGGAAGGATGAAGTAAATGTTTCTTCTGTTCAGGTCTGACTCCCTAAGAAAGGAGAAACGTGCTGACTTTGAAGGGATATAGGCTTAGAGGTACATGTGGTAAGCTCTCCAAGGCTGATACCTTAACATAAGGGAGAGATATCAGTTTTCATATGGAGGAGTCAAAAATAGATGTAAGAGTAAGTAAAATAACAATCAAATCATTAAGTTATGAAACACAAGCAAGAGACTGAGAAAAAGAAAATAATGTGATTATGATAAAGAATCAAGTATTACAGTTGTTGTAATGTCATGATGCAGTAACACACAATATCCACTAGATGACATTTAAAGAAAAGGAGTGTTTGTGAAAGACTGAAGTATTCTGAAGGCTAAATGCTATTTTGAAAAGTAGGTTGTTGTTGTTGTTGTTTTAACAGCAAACTAAGAACCCCCCCTCCCCCCCAAAAAAAATCTAAATTGGGTTTAACTAAACAGCAATTGAAATACTTTATTAAAAATTTAATGTCTCACATGACACTGTAGTGAAATGTAATGAAATGCAATATGGCAGTATGAACAGCAGTGTACAAGGCAGAGGTGAAGGCACACAGACGTGGAAGGAATTTAAACTGGAAAAAAATGAAAAGGAAAGCAAATATAATGAACAAGGGTGAGAAAAGGCTGAATCTAAGAAAAACAGATGTTACACCTCTTGTACAAAGCAATATTGTATTAAAACTAATCATGAAAGCAAACGAAGGACATAATGAAAATCAGGCAACATATTGTCTTACAAAGATCTGATGTAGAGATCTTCTTGGATTTTAGTCAGATGGCAGCTAGAATACTTAATTGGGCAGCTAGAAGAGCAAACCATAAAACAATGTGACACGCAAACACATAAATAAACACTGAAGGAAGGTTTGGCACCCAAAAGATGTCAAAATGTGAAAACAGCTCAGCTGCAGAGTCATCCACTTTTTGAGAGATACGGATGTCCTGGAGGAAGCCTGCCGTGCTTAAATTCATAACTAGCTCTGGTTCAGAAACATGCCTCAGCTAACTGGGACAAGTACAGAGAGCCACGTGCGGCTGGCATGAATACACACACGACACAGACACACTCTGGAAACTACTGTCCAGTAATGCAAAAAGAAACAGTGGATTAAATTCCATCTCTCTCTTCGGTTTTTGTCTCTTTTTCAAGGAATAGACTTTCTCAAATCGCTGACTCGAGAGATCTTCACAGTGGTGCAAAAGTCACATAGCACGAGGGGGAGGGAGTGAGGGGGTAGGGAAGGCGGTAAGAACTGGATCCATCCAGACTTCCATAAAAACAGTCATGTTAAACTGTTTATCATGGGAGGGTTTTGACTATGAGGGGAAGTACCAGTGATATTAGCTGAAACTCCAGTGAAGTAAATTAATGCATATGTCTAGATCTATGTATGTTTTTATTACACATGTCTATCAGTCTATCAATTGTTGTCATGCACATGTACCCGATGTGATGCGATTGAAATGGGAGGGTGGAAATCCGCCTGGAAGGAAACCATGTTTATACATTGGCTAACAGTCAGGTGACCCCATGACAAAGTTACACACTGATGCAATTCGAGCAATTGTATCACAGAAGCGGCTGGACGAGTGTGGAGATGCTGTGGCAGCGACAGCACATCTTCTGCAAACCAGCACATAGCAACAGCGTGTGATGCAACAGGGAGCAGCGAATCTCCCATTACTCATGCTAAGGCAGACGGACAGGCTAGCAGAAGAACAAACACAGAGAGGGAAAACAACATGGAATGAATGGATAGACACACGTCTGCCATGAAGAGAAGTTCGAAGAAACACCGCATGCCTGAACACATTGTTCTCTACTGGCGGCCCATGTGCTTCAGCATGCCTGGTAAACACGCAGCTCATGTTACACTGAGCTTGGAGTACACACGCCCCCCACTACTCATCCCTCCCACTGCTCTCTTCCATCCTGCCGTCCCATCACTGTAAGTGCATAGCGTTCCCCCCATTTTCTCCATCTCAATCTACTGCCGCAGCAAGCTTTTGTTCCTCATATACCTTCTACTTCCATACAATGCAACCAAGATATGTTTTCTCACTTCTGGTTCTTCCAATAAACTCAAATTCCTCACTCCCTTTCCTCCAGCCGGCCCCGCTGTCGGACCTCTGCTCAGTTGTGCAACAGTCTCATTGAGGTCTTTGCCCATATCCTATTACAGCAAGTAACGTTTATGGACTAACATCATTAATTCCAGAATGTGTGGTAAACAGTGCAGAGGACAACAGCGCCGCGCACACGACCCAGAGAAAAGGACTGAGGAAGACGAAGGAGCAGAGAGATTATGAGAAGAGAAAGAAAACACTAAAGGAGAAGGCAGCTGGAAATTAAAAAGATGACAACATGAATGGCCTACATACAGGCCAAACATGGCGAACGGCAATGTCACTGTTCCACCTTAAACCGTGGGGCCATGAAATCCCCTAGGGTTGGCTTAGTGGCTCTGTGCTCACTCATTACCGATGTGTTTACAGCGTATTGTCCCTACCTTCTAGGCAAAACAGACATCCAGGACAAATTAACTCCAGTTCCTTCTGCACATGTATAGAGATGTAAATTACTTTGAAAGAACTCAGGTTTATGTTTCTCAATCAAGTTTTTAGATGTGTACTATGACTGCCTCAAAATGACAGAGTTCTGCAAAAAATTGAGATTTTATATTTTTGAAAAATCTGCATTTTTAATCTTGGTTTAATCCTGATTCTGCCGGCAGAAGGCTACGCCGCGAGGCAGGCTGCTTACAGGCTCAGAGTTTCTAAGACAGCAGTGCACAAGAAGCAGGAGACACTGGGAACGACCAGAAACCAGCCAGGCATAGGGCAGAAGTGACTTTCTTATGTTAGAAATGGCTGTCAATTTATCCAGCACTGCTTCATAAACTGAAGGGTGACCTCAAAGTGACCTTCAAAAATAATGAGAAACATTAAGTGATGTGAAGTGCACTGCTTGAACAATTTATAACAGGCTCCTAGAAGACCCATAAAGCAAAGAAGAAGCTCTTCATCAATGAGAAGCCGGGAAGAGCCAGGCTGGAGTTAGCAAAAAAAAATCACACAGGTGCATGCCCATAAATTAAGAAATGAGTGAAACTGAAATTTTTGCTTTTTCCAGAGCTGTTTATTTATTTCATTTGTGTCTTTGTGAGTAATATTAGAAATCAACATGTTACTATTGCAGCAGTATGCGCCAGAGAAGTAGAATATTGCATGGTATTAGTGTTAGGAAATGTCTTCAACTTTTGATTTGTGTAAATCAGTTTTAGCTCAGAGTAAATCATCCACCATCCTAACCTTCTCTCCCACGTTTCTCAGTAGACTTACTTGCATTGTTCAATCAATTGTTCTTTCTAAATTGCATTTTGACCCCCCACCCCTATAAACACATACTGTCTCAGCTTATCTAGCACCCCAAACAATGAAGTGCAGAAACAGACTTGTTCCTTCTCCCGCCAGGTTGGGTCACTATGTTTAATCAGGAACATCCTCATCATTGAACCACTCATCCAGTCTTCTTGACTAGGAAGATCAAACAAATTCAGAAACAAGTTAAACAAACCACCATTGGCCCCAGCAAGCATGCCATCAGTTCACAATGAGTGTTAGGATATTGTTAAACTCCAGGCCGGTTTTAAGCTCCAGACAAAAACAGGCAAAACAGGAAGCTCCAACTGATCCATAATTTCCTGGAGGAGAAGACCCCTCACAGCTTTGACTACAGATGCACAAAACTCCAAACTGCTGGACAGAATGCCAAAAGCAAGGTCTGGTAGTAGTCTCATTGCCTGAGACTGATTGTACCATGTTATGAGTAGACTGACAAGCATTCCCCATCTAATTCCCTTTGCATTTTTACACCTTCTGATCAAATAGCTGATGTGGGTGCTGCATATATGTCCTATTAGCTGTGATTGGCATGTTTCTCAGCCTATCATTTGTCAGGAGCCCTTGGAATTCCATGCTGCCAGACAATTTTCACAGACCTTTGTCCTCCTAGCTAGCACCACTGTAAGAAAATGCACAGCATCCAGTGTCTGTGAGGAAGAAATACAAGGTCCAAATTCTTCATGATTGAGCATAAAGCACATAGGCGCTTTTATACCTCTGTCGGTATCGTTTAGATAACTGTGCACTTCTGTAATATGTCTGTCACCTTTATCCAGAAAGATCTGTGATAAATATTGTGATTGATTGCACCTTCTTCTCTCTCTGTGACTTGAAGATTGTCATTGATTGCACCTTCCTCGCTCTCTGTGACATATATCTCTATATCTGTGTATCTTTTTTCATCATCAGATCAAAGGCTCTGCTGCTTTCCAAAGCTCAAGAAATGTTCATTCACATGACACCGCAACAGGCACGTGCAGAGGGGGGGCGCGGAGGGGGCTTGAGCACCCGCCCCATTCCTCCAGGATGCCTCAAGTGCGCTTTTCTTGGGGTTTTTTTTTGTTGTTGTTTTTTTTTTGTTTTTTTTTTAATGTGTATGTGCGTATGGAGCCCTGTCTTTGCCCCTCAACAATAAAATGTAACTATTAATCGCGAATTTGCTAAATAAAAGGATCTGGCTTGCATCAGTCACATGACTACCATTAACCAATACTCGCCCTTGAGGGTAGAGCGCGCTCGTTACGAGCACGCGCATTTTCTGCAGGCTGGGTGGTGCGGAGCTAGAGGAGAAGCAGGCAAATTAATTGGATGGTGCAGACTGCAACAAAACAGTAAATAAGGTGTACAGCGCACACTATAGTCTATAACAACAAATGAATTGAAATAAATGAGCGTGCTGTTTGTGCAACAGCGCGA
>JABFEB020000016.1:14631736-14644486 GCA_019775895.2 Stomatorhinus ivindoensis | reverse complement strand
CGCCCGCCGGGGGTTGTGAGAGAAGCTGTAGACGCAAATGGGCTCGCATGATTGGCTTGGGATTGGCATTACCGCCAGGTGACTGAGCAGCGGATTAAAGTCCACATGCCCACCCCCCCCGCCCCGTATTCCCAGGCACTCCTTTTAACTCTGTCATGCATGGCTATCTCCACTTGCATGCAATGCAAATTCTATGTAATGTCACAGTACATAACGTGTACGGTCGGAACGCTAACAGCGCTTTGAGTCGGATCTTATTGAAGGATAGCTGTAGGCTATTGTGAATGACCCAGTCTTGTTTTCTCCCTAGGGGAGTACTACTGGCTGGAACCAGCCCATGCCTTCGAGAGTTTTCAGGACTATGATGTTGGCCTGATTGCTCTAGCCTTCTTACAGGGCTCTTTTGCCTATGGTGGTTGGAACTTCCTCAATTATGTCACAGAAGAGCTTGTTGATCCATACACGTGAGTTCCTCATGTATTCTGTTGGGTCAGGCTGTACTTACTACGATGTAATCAATCAGTGTGACGGTCTACCTTTCTCCCACTCAGGAACCTGCCACGAGCCATCTATATCTCAATACCTCTTGTGACGTTTGTTTACGTCTTTGCCAACATCGCTTACGTGACGGCAATGAGCCCCCAGGAGCTGCTGGCGTCCAATGCAGTCGCCGTGGTGAGGATTCGTGTTTTTCCATTGCTACTGTGTCATTCTGAATCGCGTTTTAATTACAATGTTCATTTTACATTTGTGCTCTGCATAAATGTCATAAATGCATATTGGATCCTTGTACAAATTTGGTGGCCTTTCTTGAAACTGGGGTTATCTGAAAGCCTGAGTCCTCGCCTCTGCTCTGATCTCTTCCCATGCTGTCTATACTCTTTGTTGTCTGACGTTTGTTCCCAGTTGTAGGCAGTAACATACACGCGTGCATTTCTGCATCTGTCAGTTTGACCACCCTTTCTTTCCGCCTACCTCCCAGACATTTGGTGAGAAGCTACTGGGAGTGATGTCATGGATCATGCCCATCTCTGTGGCTCTTTCTACATTCGGGGGGGTCAATGGATCCCTCTTCACTTCGTCCCGGTCAGTCCATCTATTCCCACCCCCATTACACGGGCTCTCTCTTTATACTCCCTTATTTCTGTCTCTCTACCTTTTTGCCATTTGTCTAGCCTTTCCTAATCTTACAGAAGCATGAAAGGTCTCTCAGCCCATTCCCTCCCTACCTCAGACCTCTACCCTGCCAATATCTCTGGTTCTGGTCATCCCTTCCAGATATAATGGCGTTTCAATGCTTCTGTTGGATTACATTTGAGGGTTAACAGACAGCTGCTGGTTTCTCTTTCTCCCTTCCCCCGCTCCTGCTGGGCCTAGTTGGGTATATAAAGATATTATTTGAGTTCTTATCATTTTGGTTCCCACAGGCTGTTTTTTGCGGGAGCAAGAGAGGGTCACCTTCCCAGTCTCCTGGCAATGATTCATGTAAAGCGCTGCACACCCATCCCAGCTCTCCTCTTCACTGTAAGCTCCACAAAGCCCTGTTCCCGCTTCCCACACTGTAATCCTTTGTCACAACAGCGTAATGATCCAATATTCACAGCAACTAAAACGCAGCATATACATATTTTAGATGCGCAGTTTGTTTTCCATTTTCACTTGCTCTTTTCTCGAATTTGTTTTGATTGGTTTGATAGTCTAATATCAGTGCTTACCATTCTCACACAGTCTGTCCCTTCACGCTCACTTTCCTCTTTCCTTTTCAGTGCGTATCTACCTTGCTGATGCTCTGCACCAGTGATATGTACACGCTCATCAACTATGTGGGATTCATAAACTACCTCTTCTATGGCGTCACTGTAGCTGGACAGATTGTTCTGCGCATCAAAGAGCCAAATATACATCGGCCGATAAAGGTGAACAGACCTCTCAGTGATCAATGGGTCTTTCTGTTTTTGATGGTCCTGGACACATTCTACTTAACAGATTCTAGTTTACAATCCACTTTATCTTTAAAACAACGTGCTTGATTAAATAGTACCTGATGTCCTGGAGGGCCAGATTGCAACAAAGTTGGCAGATTTCCCTTCTCAAACACACCTACTAAACTAAGACGTATTTCAGTAGGGAAATCGGCGAACTCTTTGATTCTGACCCTCCAGCACTGAAATTGGGGAATGCAGATTTAAATACTTGAGGGAAGGTTCAAGTGCTAAAATATGGGTCGCTGCAGCTATTTTTATTTAAATGTAGGAATGGTCTATACAGATTTGCCTACCAAATAAAAGCATTTACATATTTCTTTAGCATGAAAAGATTTATTTTTTTTTTATTGCAAGACCCTATTTTCTAAGTGTTCCTATGGTACACAATTTAAATTCCATCCCTTCATATATTAACTTTTAATTGGAGAATTCAAGATGAAGTACTCAAATGTGTGCATTTGTTTGACAATCTGTTTTTTGCCCCACTAGATTAGCCTGATTTGGCCAGTTATCTACCTGCTCTTCTGGGCATTCCTGCTCATCTTCTCTCTGTATTCTGAGCCAGTGGTGTGTGGTATTGGTCTAGCAATTATGCTCACCGGTGTCCCAGTCTACTTCCTTGGTGTGTACTGGGACAAAAAGCCCCAGTGTTTCAACACATTTGTTGGTATGGCATCTGTTTTATTATTTATTATGCATATTGTTGTAGTTTGTTGTTTCAACCTTTAATATATATGAGTAAAATTAAATCTGCACAATAGTCACTGGATATAAAATTTATAAAATACATGCTCTGCTTTATAAATGCATGGTGTATTTTGCCAGTTCTGATACAAAACATTTTAAATGAGAACTATTAGACTAGGCCAATTGGTTCTGCAGTGTACGTGAAACACGTAACCTTCATTAGGTGAACCTTGTAGACCACTCTGCCAATTGTTTTCTTCCCACAGACAAGCTGACTTATACAGGCCAGAAATTTTGCGTGGTGGTTTACCCAGCGGAGGACGGAGGCTCGAACGAAGCGGAGAAAGAGGAGAGTTTTCCCCTCGCTGAGAAGGCGGAGGATGATGGAAAGGCACAGAAGCTGGAGTGCTGAGCAGAAAAGCACTCAACTGGGAGGATTGTTTTGTACCATTGTGATGACACACACGCTGATTGCTGTTTAAATTGTATTTTTGTCTTCATGTGTTTGTCTGTAATAGCGCTGTCAGATAGGATTTTAGGGTCAACATGTTTAGCTTTGTTTATAAATGTAAACAGATAAGTTCCTGTACTGGGATCTACTGTTTAAAGATGGGGCCCTAATTTCAGACCTTCTGCAGCGTCTTTATCACTGTCAGAAACCAGTCTATATGTATTAATTAAACTGGCCAAACTATAAAGGCTAGAAATCAGTCTTGATGTCCATTAAGTGATTTCAGCTTACATGTGCCCTATTACAACTTTTTTTTTTTTTCCTAAATCGGAACACCTGCATAATTTAAAAAAATATATATTTTGTAAGTGGAACACTCCTCGTTGTTTATTTGTAAATGGTTGTAAAACTTGTTTTGAAATTGTAGAAATGGTTTTATTCTGTCCTTATTGTCTCATGTGGGTTTGGACGGCAGACGTCGGTGAAGTAGCTGTGTGGTTTGAGTAAGACTGCAGTTCCAACTTAAAAAAAATACAAAAATATAATATAGCAGAACCTAAGCGGCGATTATATTATTATTGATAAAGCAGTATTTTTGCTGTGTAGGCATTTGATTATTTTAGGTTGCCTCAATTGTTAAAATGATGGGGATAAATGCAGATCGACGAAACACAAACCGGCACTGCAGAATTGAGCGAGCTGCAGGGATGTGCCAGAGGTGGTCTGAAAGTGTGCATTTTTCTTTCTGATACATCTAGTCGAAAGACACTTTTTGTGTCTGTGACATAACTAAACTTGCTTCGGATCAACTAACGACCATAAGGCATTTGTGGGCTTTTGTGCAGTCCGGTGTGTATTTGTCGCGCTTCGATGGCAGCTGGTTTGCTCTTGTTGGGTGGTTATATTTAGGTGCTTCACACTATTTCAGTTTTGTGATGTAAAAGAACAGCAGGGGAATAACTGCTCCCGCTCCCAGTCACAGAATGCTGAGATAGACCTGAACTGCTGGTACAAACGTGTGCATTTGTGTATTATTGGTAAGTAAAACTTCGCTGCTCTGGCACCTAAGGGATCATCCCTGCTTAATGTGACAGCTTTTCCTCACTCAGCCCAGCATGTGGGCTTTCTGTTTGTCCTTTAGGGAATCTGCACTGAACACCAACAAATGCTAAGTCAGCCAGGGTGAACGGCCCGACTTGTCGACATTAAGACATGCATCTGATGTACGGTATACTGCACTGCAAGTGGAGGGAAAATACTGGAGGAAAACATCTGATTATTAAGAATTTAATCACTTTAAAATCCAGTGCTGTCATGGATGTATCTGAGAATACTGAAAGATCCCAAACGCTGAAACATCCACCCCGAAGCCGCTGCTAAGCCAAATGGAGGCTAGTTTACATGAAATGTCTTTTTTAAAAACTACATTTTTAATCCTCAGTGCTGTTATGCATATGGTCGAGAGTACGGAAAGAACACAGAAACTGAAATCTGTTTGTAAACGTTTCTGGGCAGTAGGCTTCATTTTTAAGGGCTTAATTGAAATGTCAATCTGTAGTTATTGTATCTCTTGCGTTTAAGCATACTGGGCTCAACAGAAATGTACTGGAGCAGTTTTCCAATGATTGAGTTGCTCTTGGATGCCAGTTTTCATAGTTCAAAAGCTCTGACGTGGTCTGGTGGCTCACTGGTTATCACTGTAGCCTCATACTGCCAATGTCTTGGGTTCTGACCTGCCTTTGGCTCCCTGTGTGTGGTCTGCTTGTTTAAGTCTATAACTATTCTATTGTAATCTCTTATCTAGCCCAGTTCATTGTCCAACTGTTGGTTAAGGGCCTTGCTTACGGGCCCACAGACATGTGACTATACTAAGGCTGGAACGGGTGACCTTCTGATCACATGCATAGAGACCCACTGAGTCACACACCACCCCAATGGGGCGGGGGGGGGTCTAACTATGCTCGTTTTCTTTTATTGAAAAATAGCTTTGGGGCTCCATCATAATTTAACTGAGGTTAGAAGTTGAAGTTAGAATGGTTATAGTTTATTTCAGAAGGCAGCAGTCTCATCGAGATAAAAATGCAATAAAATAGGATGGTTTTGTATTTAGATCTGTTTTTATTTACCTTGACATCTAAATCAGCCTCAACTTTCAACTTAATTGTCCCCAGAGGGCAATTGATTTTGCAGCACTGCAACAAAAATAGAGAATATTAAAAAACAATGCTTACTATGAGTGTAGTGTACTCTCAGATCAAAGAGTACCAATTTGTGCCTTTGCTTGTTATCAGGGCTGTATCCTCAAGGTACCTTTTAATTTAATTAAAACCCTGCCACTGCATTTAATTAAAAGGTAAATTAAGGGTATTTTAATTTACAGAAATGGAGTCTGAGGGACATTTCTGTACCATTGGGGGTAATTGGGAGAGAACGAAAGGGTTAGGAATGCAGGGCATGACAGTCCCCCTCTGAGGGGGGGCCACAGAGACCACACAGCAGGGCAAGAGACAAAGGGACATCGGATGGGACAAGGGACAACAGGACACTGGACGAAACCCATGGACACTACATGACAAAAGACCAGATGAGCGCCTTGACAGGGGTGCTGAACATGCAGGGACTAACAGGGAAGATTCGAGATGAGACCGGAGACCAAGGACAGCACAAACACCCAGGAACACATCATTGACCAAAACAGCCTGGACAAGTGAAGGATCACCAGGGTCAGGAACAGACAGGCGGGGGTGGGGGGGCATAAACCAGGGAGAAGGAAACGCGGGACAAGGCATTGGGGCAAAAACAAATCAGACAGGAAGGAAGGAACAGGACTGAACTAGGGGGGACTCTGGACCCCAGGAAGTGGAGCCCAGAGCACGAGCCCCCAGGGAAGCCAGCAGAACCAGGTGGAGCTAAGGGGATGGTAGGGCTGGGAGTTAGGACTGCAGGGCTGGGACCCATGGAGGTCAAGCAGTCTCCCAGGCAAGAACAGACAGGGGCAGGAACTAAGATGAACTCAGGACCGACCCCCCCTAGTGGCGTGCCCCCGCTTCCTTCTCCAGGAGGCAGAGACCCAGCCAAGCCTCTTCTTACACCTATTTCTATATTGGGAGCTTCTCCAGACCCTAGGGTAGGAGGGGCAAGGGTTCCGGACCAGGGCTCCTGAAGCGGGACTCCGGGCCAGACCAGAGGGGTCCTATTGCAGGTCATCTAGTGTGGCATCTTCCTCGTCGGAGTAAATGAAAGACAGGGAGCTGGGAGCTGGGATGGTGGCAGCCAGTAGGAAGGGAGTCTCTGATGGCGGACCAGGATCAGTGGGCACCTCGGGATACTGGTGGAGCCTGGACACCTCTGGAGACTGACAGGGAGCCTTGGGAGACAGGTGGAGCTCAGCTGGGTTTTCGGCAGGGATCTCACTCGGAACAGGTGAATGAGCAGTGACGTCTCCTGGGCATTGGGAACCTTGCCTGACTCTAGCAACGCAGGTACTTCAGCAGCAAGTAACTAAGCAACTGCCTGTTCTGTGTATAGCTAGAGTCAAATCAAGTCAAGATTCGCTATCTGTATACTAGGTATATATACAGTACTAGGTATATATTTGATCATGACTTTGTCTGGGCCGCTTCGTGCCAGTCGAGCCCTAGATAGCTGCCTGTGCCTTGTTCTGGCTCTGGGTGTCAGGAAAGATGCATGCACACATTACTGATATTTCCACAATATTTTACCTGGCAAATCTTTCTAACAGCTGTGCTCGTTGCTGGGTATCATATTGTTCAACAGAATCCAAAATTTCCACCTAATTTAGGATTTAAGTTGAGACAGTACAGGAGAAGTATATAGAAGCAGGTTTACGTCTAAAGTAAACATCCGTAAAAAAAAATTAATAATTGCAAATCCGATAGGCCTATATTTGTTAATTCCTTACTTGACCTGTAGGCAAGGATTTTGCATGTACACTTCTACTGCGACATTTACAACACATTCACACATTCAGTTTGCAATGCACACGTCTCACTCTTGGTTTACAGATTCTTATTTTACAGTAGATTAGACCGTTTGTAGCCACTTACGGGCAGAGTCGTAGGCGTGGGTAGATCGTGCTTACTGAACAACTGCTTAGAGTTTTTGCATCATTGTCAATGCAAAGCAGAAATGGTGCATTTCATCAACCAATTTATTTACCTATCCAGGATTCCAATCATTAATTAATTACTGTTTTATCGTAACAGATCGTTATATTCATTCAGAAGGTTTTTATTCTGTATTTAGAAGGCTTGCTCTTAATTTTCAGTTTCTAGTCAAGATATCTTCCACTTTCAGCACAGACCCCTGTTCACTCATCGGAATAAGACGACAGAATATGACTTTTTTGAGGGGGGGCAAACCCCTAACCCTAACCCACTGGCAACGTAGCTCTTCTCCCGTGACTAGTGATTCGTAAATGTAGTACTATGTACTGAAGTTGTACATACGTGAACTGTGATTCGTAATCGCAATTTGAACATCGTAAACTCATAAATTCGTGACTGTAAATGATGGTTGTACTCGTCGCGGATACACATTTGCAACTATGAATATAGATTTTCGTTTCATAAAATTACGAAATCAATTTAAGTATATAAATATTGTAACTGGTTTGATTTCCCCCACGTCCCTACATTGCTTTGGCAATAGCATTGAATGCATTACTCTGTTTAGTCCAGAAGGGGTCGGTATCACATCAGGCTTCACTAGCTTGAACACGAATGCGTTAAATGGTTAACATGTATTTTAAAAGAAAAGTTATAATTTCAATAAACTTAGCAAATTGGAAAATACAACCATCTCCACTTATAATCACATGTTAAAGGTGTAGTATGTTAATTTGCTGGAATATTGTGTTACCCCTGTAAAGCAATACAAAATAGTCTAAGCTGTGTGACTCAAAAGTTCCTTTAATTTGATATGGGTATTGCATATATTTCATACTTAAACAGTACTTGAATTTTAAAAATATGATCATGTAAATAAAACTTTAAAAGGCTTTAAATCGCTTATAACTACTAGTAATATTCTTGCTTATTCATTCATAATGTCCCCATGAAAATACATTGAAATATCAAGTTATTTACTTCGTACACGAGTCTCACCTCTAGCAGAGTCTAGCTAATGAATAAAATTTGGCAGCAGAACGGTACACGGATTAAATCAAAAGACAAATCCACGGAGGAGAAATCAAAGCGTCATGTAGGATCATCTGATTCAGAGTTACTAATGAAAATTAACATTAAAGTTGATGAATAAACGTGAATTTTAGGGCACAAATTGTCTTTTATTACACTGTTAACTTCAAATCTTTAAATTTTGGAACATTACAAAATAAAGGTTAACGTTGAAGAAGCTGCCTTCTGGCAAAGTGCGATTTGGCCATTAGGTGGTGGAGCTGGGCTCCGTCTATGTTTAAACCCCGCTAAGCTGTAAGGTGGAATGCTGACCAGGGCTGTGGTCCGGGCCCAACACGAAGAACAAGATATATTAGAAGAAATTTAATTTGCATGATATTCACAAGAAATATACTATGATAAAAACAAAAGAACTCAAACAGCAATGTATACATGCAAAAATGTGAAGCCATACCTTCCAATTCAACACACCAGACATTTTCCGTCCCTCATCTGTCAGTCTACAGCTTTTGCGAGGACACTCAACGATGACATCTGGTGGTTCCTGCAGTCGAAGGAAACGACATACAGAAGTTGGGATAAAAACCTCGCAACGGAAATTAGTGTCTAAACGGAGCTACTGCAGAGAACCATCAACTGGCTGACAACCTGAACACGTGATAAGCCAAGGCTCACACCCATCACCTGCTGCAATTCACCCATTATCCAATCAGTAACATCCCCCTCACCCATCCCACTTACTTCTCCACCTGCACTAAAGATCTGTGAAAGTGGACGTGGGTGACTCTTCCAGAAACAAATGACCAGAAAAGCACCAGACCTAGACCTCTCACCCTGCCGTCTGAAAGCCTGTGCTGATCGACTGGCTTCAGCCTTGACTCAGATCTTCAACAGAACCACTAGAAGTGTGTGAAAGTCCGTCCTGCTCCAAACCCTACACTGTTATATGAATTCCCAATAAGTCCCGCATAACAGGGACTCCAGGTGTGTTACGCTGACATCTGTGGTCAGGAATAGCTCAGGTTCTGACCCACTTGAAAGACACCACATGTCCCGCTACCAGACATGCCTTTGCTTGCCTACTGAGCAAACAGGTAGGTTTATGCTGGCAGCGTAGTACTACAATACGTCCTGCAACAACTTGATAACCCAGGGACCTATGTGGTTCTCGGGGAACCATCAGGGTAATAGAAACAGATTCCTGCCTCTCCGGTGTAGGTACACAGGCACAGAGAAAGCTGACTGTTAAGGTTGTTACAAAAGAACAATGAAGAATAATGCCTATAGTATGGATTAATTATTACTAGACTAATTGCAGACTGTCTATGGATTAATATTAAGACTACACTAATAGTAAGCATTGAATGGTGTAATACCTTTTAATAAACCGTGAGTGTAGGTGGGGGGTGCTGCAGTCACATGAGCCATACGACTTCACTCTGCTCAGCCAGCAGGCACATACACGTGTGTTACACCCCCAAAGAAGAACATTGGCCCGACTGCTTGTTCCCCATAAAGTGATCTGTAAGGTGATTTGTTGACACTTAAAGGTCGAGGTGGAAAAAGCAGATTAAAATACAAAGCCACTCTGGCTGATCTTGCTCATCCCATTTTGAAGCATTCCTGTCTTGATGAGACTGCAGCCTTCGGAAATATACTATAACCATTCCATCTTCAGCTTCCAAGTTCTTACCTCAGTTAAATAGTGCTGGAGCCCTTACGCTGTTTTGTGCCAAGCTAGAACCAGACCTAGACCCCTCACCTCCACCCTCACTGTTCCCTCAGTGGGCTAAGTCTCTATACCTGTGATCGGAAGGTCACTCATTCAAGCCTTGGTTTAATACTCACATGTCTGTAGGCATGTCCAAATCAGAATTTAGTCCACATAACATTTACAAACATATTTCAGTTTCTGTCTTCTTTCCCTATCCTCAACCATATCCATAACATCACTGGGGTTTAAAACCACACTTTTTAAATGTTTCCAGCTGAAAAAGACATTTCATGTAAGCTAACCTCCATTAGGGTGGATGTTTACTTTCAGTACTGCTGAGTATAAAGAGTCACATTCACAGAGTACTCCACTGGTTGGTTGAAACAAAATCTTGGTCTGGATTTGTAATTTCTGGATCTGAAGTTTCAATCTCCGGTTGACGTGGATTAACAGTCCTTACACAAGAACAATGAGCAATAGAAATGTTATAACCCGTAAACACTGGCAGAACAGACTTTGTGCCTTTCAGTATAGACCTGAAAATGTTCAGACAAGCCCATACAGTACATTCTTAACCAGGAATTATATGCTATCAATGTAGCCAAAAAATGACAGCACTGAAAATAATTCAGAATTAAAAACACATAAAAGGCACCCCTTAGTCATTCCATGAAGAAAATCTTTGTTGACCAGTGTTATGTGAAGTACCCACATTGCAATCACTGTAACAGAATTGGCTGTTTCTTAAAACCTGGCGTTATGTGAAGTTATTTCTGTGATCAGCATCACAAAATCTATCTGGCATATTAGAAATTGCAAAGGAACCAAAATCCCTGTAAACCAGTGCTATTAATGAACATGGAGATTGCTCTCCTAAAATATGTTAGCACCTCTGTCACCCTGCCGGACATCCACACTGTGTGTGATGTATAACAAAATATTGAATGGATTTTGAAGGATGACAACAGCAACAGCAACAGAAGTGACAACTTTGTCTCTGAAAATACATCCTCATATCCACTATACATATCCATATGTTACTGTCCTGGAATTCCCCAGAATTGATTTTCACTTTCTTTAATTCTGAAAGTGAAACGATCCCTTGCCTATAAACACAGGAGCGAGCTCATTGCATGCCATACAAATTTATCACACAGACATGGGGCTGGTGAACAGTTTGCTCAGTATTTTCTCCAACCCAGAGGTGAGATATATTGCGTAACTCTTCATTTGGGATGTAGAAGGAAATAGACAGCGTGTTCTAAGTCCATGCATGAAATGAGTTTCTTGTTTAACATTTTGGTTATCATATTATTTTAATATTTTAAAAAGCATGTAATATTTCTTATGCATTGCTTGGTATAATGTTCTCCTTTAGACCTATATCTTAAACCTGGATCACACACGTGTGTGCAGCACGGTCGGTACCAGTCGGCACTCTTTCGGCCGATTCAGCATGTTAAATCAGTGCTGATGCTGGTCGGTGAATCTGAGCTCCCTAATCCAGATGCATGACAGCCGTCACTTCTGGTCGCGCCGGTTTCTTTTGGTGCAAATTTTCACATATATGGGGATAGACGGGGAGGGGCGATCGCTTTGTTGATCGTCGTTTGTTTTAAACGTTAAATAGAATGTAAGGTGTAAATGTCTTCAAAGGCGATTTTACTGGGCGAGTAATTGCACCCCTTAAAGGGCAGATGAAAAGGTTATTTGAACATTCTAAGTTCAGTAAAAAAATAAATAATACATTTTAAAAAGTGTATTTTAAAATTAAAATGTAAAGGTACATTTGAACATGCAGCTCTTTTGTTTTATGGTTGGATGTGATATAAATGAAAGTAAAATGACATGTACTGTACACAGCAGAGTGTCCTGTAAGCATTTAGCACGCAAACATGTCATAAGCCAAACGATCAAAAACGTATCATTTTCATTCATTCATTCAGAGTGGGAAGAGGTTTTTTTTTTGTTTACTCAAATTCGATGTCCTTATGTCTTATATGCAACGTGAGCGTGGCTGTACCGAAGAAGGGCGATTTAGAGCGGCGTTTCAAAACGGTGCACAAAAGCTAGGAGACCGAGTACAATGCTAAAACAGACATATACAGCCGAAAAGTGCCAGCCAGCAGCACGGCAGTCAGTTTTCACCTAGCTGCATGTTCCCGGTGACACTTTCGATTTGGAGAATTACCTGGATTTGTGCATGTTAACTGTGTAGAAAGGCAAAAGCTGGAGTACGTAATAATAGAGTAAAAGAGTAATAGCTACAGCTCCCTATTTGAACTGGTAGATCTTGGCACACTGGCCACTTGAAAAGTAAATCTTGAGTTAAAAAAGTTTGGGGTCCCCTGATCTAAGCTATTCCATGAACATTCCATAAGTTATGAATTGCGCTGAACATGTTCAGTTTGGGAAACCCTCCCGCATCCGGCGTAACACTCACTCTTTCAGACTCAGGAACACGCAAGCAATTTTACAGCAAATATATATTATTCCAATATAGACCTAAAATTAGCTACATCGAAAGTGTTGTGGTAGTTTGCAAACACTACAGTAGATTTACGAGGCAATGAAACTGTCACGTGCATGTATACGCGTGTGCATGTGTGTGCACTCCTCACAAAATGAAAATATCACTCCAGCCAGCTGACCAAAGTCTGCACTCTTCTGTTGGTTTAGGAGACCAAGGAGGGAACAGGTTGGTTCATTTCCTTCCTTTGACAGCAGAACTTAGCTTCTCATTGTTGTAGGTCA
>JABFEB020000016.1:14602192-14613959 GCA_019775895.2 Stomatorhinus ivindoensis | reverse complement strand
ATTTTTAGAGGGTCCTGCACAGTATTAGGTGGTGTTCCTAACGTGGCTGATGACTGGATACATGCGTATATTAACCTGCACAGTATTAGGTGGTGTTCCTAATGTGGCTGATGACTGAAAACATGCGTATATTAACCAACTGCCATATATTCACGAAGAAGTATAATCTCACATTTCCTCCCTTTTGTACAATCACCCAGTATTATATAATATTAAGTATTAAAGCGGAGATCATTTCATTTTAAACATGCTCTATCTGTCTGTCTGTCTGTCTGTCTGTCTGTACTGGAATACTTTTTTGTTTCCGGTGAAATGGCATGAAATTTTCAAGCAAACAGACGAAAAAGTGACTTCTCTAGCAAGTGTGCAAAATTAATAAGGAAGAAAAATTGCCAGAGGAGCGAGAAGAACTGCATCCATTTGAGACACTTTTAAGCAAAGGCAAGTCTACAACGGTGTGAAAAGACATAGTCTCCACAAGACTCTGGACAGCTGCAGGAGAAATTTCTCACCTGCCTGCTTTTAGATAGATAATGTGTGAAGGTCTGCACCTAGAAGTGTAGGAGGAGTGAGGTCTGATCCTTCAGCTGTGCTCGGAGACATGGAAGCCAGGGTACAGAAAGCTCATAATTATTCCAGTTTTGTAGAAATGGGGACCTTCACTCCATTAACAGGGAAATACTCATCCATGTGGTGTGTTACGTAAAATCACCATCTAAAATCTCTGCCACAAGGTAAACTCCGGCATGAGCATGACTCATTTCATAAGCGTATAGATATATTCATATGCGTATATTCAGATGATGCCTTACAATATGTGTCAGCTGCAAAATAGTAGTAGAGGAGCAATATGACATGTTATTCTTCAAAGCTTTTTTTTTTTTTAAAAATGCTATAATGTTACAGGACCACAGTGATTTTCAAAGGAGTTTCTGTAAATATTATGAGTGGTTTCCTCTATCCACTTATGTATTGAGCTTACAGTCACTCTATTGTACTCCTCTTTGTTCTATTCCACAATAGACTACCCTGCAACTGTAGCATAAGCGTTTCACTGTGGTCCTCAGAACAGGTGACAGTGAAACATGAAACATGCAGCCACAAGGGACGCCGGCTGAGTAATTTGAGAGTAAGAGTGGGTCGGCGCGAACAGCCATTATTGCCCCACCCGGGGACTGGAAGACCCCAGCTACAAAGAGCTGTGCTGAAGGTGTCAGGTGGTGGAGGGAGACAGACGCGTGACGAAATAGCACGGGAACCATCGGACTGTTTATTAACAGATGCATTGAAGACATAGCTTGGCTTTGGAAATCAAAAAAGTACAAAAGCTGGAGGTGGTAAGACACAAGGAGCTGTGTTATAATATTTCAAACTTTGTAGGAATGAATGGAACGGTGTGAACCGCAAAACGCCAGAACCTAAAGTTTATGGGTTAAGTCCTGTTTGGTGACAGTTGGGAATTGTCACAAGATAATTTGGGTCAAAGAATGATTTGCATTACAGTCTAATATAATGGTTGATGGTTTGAATAGGCCATCCGTCAGCCCATGTCATCTGCCTCGGGATCAACAGCTATAACCTTCTGTCCTCAGCAGCATCTCGGCTCTGTGGCGCTCAGCTGTTATCCCAGATGACACACCCCGAGGCCCTGACGCGGGAATTCCTGTTCTCCCGGTTTTGCTTGAGTCTCCGCAGCACGGGGGCGTTCCCCGCTTCCCTTCCCCAGGGCAGGGAGCTGTTTGCCAGACCGGCTGACTTTTGGTCTGGATAGGAGAGGTACAATAGTAAACTATTAAGGAGAAATGATGGTAATGAAGACTTTAAGGGGTGGGGGAGGTCACTGGAAAGTGTGTGTTTTGCTGTTATCTGTCAGTCCGGCACAAGATCTATCTTTGACTTAATAACATTTCATGATATGTTTTGTAAATTTAGGTTAATCTGAGAAGCTGTAGGCAATGGATCTGATATGTTCTGGCATTTAATGGAGATCAGTTGCTCTACATTTATATCTAATTTGTACAATTTGTAGCTAATCTATAACACTTCACTAAATCCATCTATCTTCCATCCATCCACGTTTTGTGGCTGCTTATTCTCCTCATGGTTACAAGGGGTCTGGACTCTGGAGTCTATCCTGGAGACTACGGGTGTAAGACAGGAACGACCCAGGACGGGGTGCCAACCCCACATGCAGTTGCACACCTATGGGCAATTTGGTAACTCCAATTAACCTCATCATGATGGGGGGGGGGGACTGGAGTACCCAGTTGAAATCCCAGAATGACATCATGGGAAGAACATGCAAACTCCACACACATAGACCCATGATGGAGATTGAACCCTGGTCCCAGAGGTGGGGGGCAGCAGTGCTAACCACTGCACCTCCCTGCAGCCCCCCATCCATCTTCCAAAACGTCTTAAGTACAGGGTCACTGTGAGCTTGGAGCCTTTCCCAGGTAGCACAATGTAGGGGATTCCCCCGGATGCCAGTGCATCACAGGGCTTCCAGGCAAAGCGTCATTCTAGAAGACCACGTATGAATACATGCATGTAGCCTGAGGAAGTCCTGGTCTTGCTGTGCCTCTGAACATGAGCCCTGTAGGGCCAGTTCTCGTAGAGACAAACAGGCTCACCCTGCGTTGGGCACAAGGAGGCCCGTTCCTGCTCATCTCCCATGGCTTTCCTCCTTCGAAGCAGCACCGACTGCAGCTCCGCATCCCCAACCTGGTAGTTGATCCTCTTGCGGGACCCCCCTCTCCAGTGGCTCCGTGTAGTCAATGTGCTCTGGGGAAGCCAGCCAATCGGATAACTCAGCTGGGGAAGCCAGCCAATCAGATAACTCAGCTGTCCAGTCACTTTCGTTTACGTGATGTTCCTAGTCAGGTTATATGATGCCCAACACAGTACATGATCGCTATCTGTATGCATTCCATATGAATCATTACAAAAACACACTAACACAAATAATTTTGTGAGGGGGGAGTCAAGATCAGTATTTCATGTGTTATTCATTACTTTTTCCTTCAGTAGTAGATTTTCCTGATGGGAGGGAGGGGTAAGGGTGTCGCATACGACCACAGATATCTTGGTGGTGGTCAACCAATTGCTGATCAATTATCTAAGGAGCATCTGTCGTCTTATTATATTAAAGGGATTTTTGAGGAACAAGCAGAAAATGGTCATTTGCCAATGAGTGTAGGAATGCCATTTAATTAAAGTGCTCTTACCAACATGCCCTGCAGCTCCTGCACAGCTGATTTTCTTTTCTCATTCCTCTCAACCTGAAATACAACATCACTGAACTGACAAGACACCAGTACTTGTAATGGAGTCCAAGAAGGAAATGAGCTATTCATGATGCACCGGTATAGGAACTGACCGTCCACGAGGAGTCATCTTCAGATCCACACTGGGAGAAAAACGAGGAGAGTGAGGTTGAAATGCCACATGCAAGATACCATTCCTGACATACGGACGGACGGACGGATGGAAGGAAGGAAGGAAGGAAGGAAGAAAAAGAAAGAGAGAAAGAAAGAAAGAGCTAGCTAGCTAGCGGTCAGCTAGGAGAAGCCTGCATTTCTAACAGCATCCTAGAGCAGGGATCTTCAACATTTTCACCCATAAGGCCAGCTGTTGACTCTTAGTTCCTCCCTAATAATTTTTACCCAATGGGGAGCAAGCAGGGGGTAATAGTGTAAGTCCAATAATCAGATCCCTGCGGTGGACCCCTACGGACCAAACCCCATTTATCTAATATAAGCATAGGACCCAAAAGAGGCCAGACCAGTGGTTGTGAAACCCTGTTTTTGACTATCACAGGAACTCTGTTCAGCATGGCTATGACAAGGTCTGGTAACCAGGAAAACTCTCAAAGAGACCGACAGACTTCAGTGTCTGATAATATTAAACTTACTCATTTCTTTAAGAGATTTGACTTTCTGTGTGTCAAAGAGCATTTGTGTGAAAGTGCAAAACAGTGACAAAAAATGTATTTCTCTAGCACATTGTTTCTTGTAATTATTTCAAGTACAATTACAATAATTATTTTTGTACAGTTAATCAGGACTTACCTCCTTGTATCACCATCTTGCAGACAGAAGCTACTAGTTTTATCTTGCTTAAATGTAAGAACAGTGGACAGGTGGCGTGTGTCTGCTTGGTACCTGTGGCTTCTGGGCGGGTCGCAGCACAATGCCCTTCTTGATGCGCTCCATCATCTCCTCCACCGCTCTTGCCTTCCTGTCTTGCGTTGACAGTGACCCTGAGGCTAACCCACACACAGAGGATTGTAAACAGTCTGACCGCCAGAAGGCAGTTAGCACATGGGCAGTATCTCTCCTGATTTACAGCAGTAGTTCTCGACCCATGGGGTCGAGTCTCGGCAAGTTCTGAAGGGCGTTGTGAGGCAGAGCTGGAAATGTAAACGTTTTAAAACCAGTAGACTCTGATGCTGATCCTCAATCAGATTTTCCAATCCCAGTCCTTGAAATAACCTATATTAATGGGTCTTGGGTCTGCAAACACTTGATACAGGGTCGCAAATGAGATGACATGGTAAAAATTGGGTCGCAGTGCAAAATAGGTCAAGAGATAATTATATTCCTTATGCTACTGCAATTCTATATCATATGGTGCTTTTCCAATAGCATACAGGAACCAGGCCATACCTGATACCATACTGTGAAGAGAGACTAGTTACAGTGCGGTTCCACCTCACGTCGGTTTTCCACTGCAGCAAGGTCAGCTTTGTAAAGGCGTTACTGGGTTTGAAGAGCAACAGTGATATAAAACCGAAGAGAAGCCTATTTACTGTTCACACGGTGTACATCATGATTTACTATGTGCTAATTTTCACTGGCACATCTGTAAGAATCACCTTGTTATGTAAGCATTAAATGCTAGTGGATTTAGCATTAGCTTTTGTAAATTTGTATTATGAAACCATTCCATTCACCAGCATCTCTGTGCATTTCGACTAATCAGATGATGGTGAGCATCCAGCTCAGTTTATGCGCAGTATCAGCCCTGCTGGTAAGCAGGGTCATGTCAACTCAGGCACGGTTCTGCTAAGACTTGCATAATTTACAATGGAAAACAGTTTCTACACAGTACAGCTCTGGTACAGCTCGGTTCTCGGTGACAGTGGAAAAGCACCATAGGTTCCCTTCATGTGGCTTTACTCTAAAGGAAGAAACAGAAGAGAACTTGCCAACTTGAGGACTGTGGTGCTTCATGCTGATGTTGCACGGCCCAGAGAAGCAAAGAATCAAAATGGCGAGCATATATACTTACGCTTCACCTCTTTGTTTCCAGTAGAACTCTTCCTCCTGTTTCTCAGGGCATCCAGGGGACTGGTCAGGAAGACATGAACCTAAGTCATTCATCCAGTGCCTATCAGCAGCTCAGAATGACAGCAAATCAGCAATTTTTTATGATCATGGACTTATTAGCATTTCTTTCAACACCTTTAAGGCTAACATATAGCTAATTTAGCTAAGTGAGATATACTCACTCCACGTTGCTTTGAGTTGGAGCCGGTGGAGGAGGCGGAGGGGGAGGAGGCGGTGGGGGTGGAGCCGGAGGCTGAGGGCGGGGGCTTGAGACTTGCTCCTTTTCTGCTGCTGCCTGTGGTGATGCCACAGCAGCTTCCGTCTGCTTCTCCTCCAGGTGTCGCACTGGGAAATAAATAAATAAATTCTTTATCATCCAATAAAGAATGAATGATGACTTGTAAGTGAGATTAGCAGGTACTGTACCCTCCTCCTTTAGCGTAGCGACCGTGCTCTGGGCATCGCTCAGCTGGACCTCCAGTGCTCTCCGCTCTGTCTCACTTGATGCTAGCTGCTCCAAAATGTTCCGGAGCTCTGCTTTGGTCCTTCCTTCCTCCGGGGCAGCTTGTGACTCCAGCAGGCATACAGTACCAGGGGTGGAGTTATTACAGTGATAAGTATGAACGTGATTATGAGAATACACCAGCCTAGGATGCTGCCTCGTTTATCGAAACACTCATGCATTTTACCTGGTTCTGGTAACGGAGCTGGATGTCCTGAAGAATCCTTGTAATCTGGGCCACCTGTGTCAAGGCCTGCTGGAGCTGTGGACCCATCTCTGTGCTCGGTAATGTCTCTGTGCTCGGTAATGTCTCTGTGCCCTGTTTCTGCACGTCCTGCTGCTGAACCAGCACCTAAGATGGCAGCCAATTGACAGTTCAATCGGTAACACTTCACTTGAGCGATCACAAACACTTAATAGTAAAGTACAAATCATGAACAAAATAATTAATATAGTAGGTACTTGACATAAGATGTGTCACAGTTCCTTAATGACAAACACAGGATCAGTATTTCATGTGTTATTCATTACGTTTTCCTTCAGTAGTTCCTTTGATAGTTCACAGAGATTTACAGAACTAACAGTTATGGTAGCTGTAATAAATATTATAACTACCTGGGATAAAATATGTAGACCTTGCGACAATATTTAGACCTTGCGATTAGGAAAACTGGACTGTGACACTGCGTTACAGTCATGCCTCAGTACCTGTGCGGAATTAGTTCCATTAATCACTGTTTCCAACTCCACTTTTTCAGTTGTGGATTCTAGGCTGGCGTGAGGCCACTAATTATTTAATGTTTGTTGGTATAATGTTCTCCTGGTTTAACATTTGTATAAGTATTTCAGTTATAGTTCCTTGTTTTTTGTTCAATGTTTCCTATTCATTTGGTTTTCATAGATTTGGTTTCCTGTTTGGTCTTTTCCCATATCTGGTAATTGCCCTCTCTGTGCCTGTTGGTTTCAGAGGAACCCAAACTGTTCCTTGTTGCCCCGAGTCTTTGTGCCTGGTTATTCGTTATGGTTCTCACCTGACCCTTCTCTAGCCTTATCAATGTATTTAAGTGGCTGCCTTTGTTCTGTTCCTCAGTCAGTCATTATAGTTGTTACTGCATGTTTGTAGCTGTGGTTGTTTCCCAGTCTTGCTCCCTGTTTCACTCTGTTCTCGTGTTCCATGTGGTTCCTCGTGGTCCCTTCATTTTACGGTCCCCCTTCTCTGTTCTGTTTTGTTAATGAATCCTGTTTGTTGTAAGTTGCTCTGTGGATTCTCCCTTTTCCCCCCTCTTATGTCATGCCCTGCCATAACAACACACATCCTCCCGTATGCTTAAAATTATCACTAGATTACTTTTAGTAACCCAATACAATGTAAATGCTATGTAAACAGTTGGTATACTGTATTGTTAAGGGAACAATGACAAGCAAAAAAAATAAGCTGCGTACATAAGTAGACAGACACGAGGAAAACGATGTTCAAACAATGAGCTCTGGAGAGAGACTCAAGGTCTGTGAAGTTTCTTCATTCATATAGATTCAGTGCAGTGCTCTGTGTGCAACAAATTTAAATTTTGCTTTTTTTTTGTTGTTGTTGGTGCATGGTTGGTTGAACCCATGGACATGGAACCCGCAGAGAGGGGAGGCCCGCTGCGTTTTATTTCTGTGTCTTGTATTTCAGCGTCCTCCACAGGAATGCACAGTGGTATGTCACAAGTTACAGGAAACGTGACAGGAAACAAGAAGAAGGGTTAGAATTCAGGAACTGGGAGGACTAAGTCTCCCCCAGGTGCTAGTTTCAATTGTGGGAAAGACCTTTTCACTTTTGAGTCACTCTGATAGTGGTAAGACAGAGAAGATCAGGGTGGTCTGTGTCTCTCTCCATAAGCCTATTAACATAATACAACCATTCACAATATCTCTTCAGAAATACTGTTCAAATTTTAACCACTGTGGCCATTGACCTCAATGGAGAATCTACCCAGGACTCTAAAGCGCCTTCAAATGTATCTGCACACAAACCTGGCTGATCAATTAGCAGGTGTAAGTATTTCATATGTAAATGAGGTCTGATTCTCAATACGTGCTTTACAGACATCCTTTACGGCACATTCGTAAGAAGTTTGCGATGAATGGGTGTGTTTTTAAACAGAGTCCACATTCTACAGCAAAATGAGACCCTCCTGAAAACACAGTACTTCCTGGTGCATTGAGACTGAGCTGTATAAATTGCAGGTCCTTTCTTCCTTCTGCACCCCCTTGGAGCCATACATTGTAGGGGTATTCGTACACTGCTCATACAGAAGCACGTACAAAGGCTGGCCTAACAGACAGCTCTGAAAGCACCCTCCTAACCCACAATGTTTACGATACCAGCCAATTAGCACCCAGGCTTCAAAACCCCCTTTTACCTCAAGATAGGAACCATTACAGGACCAGCTGTCAAGGCTACGCCACTGCATCCTTTTTTTATTTTTTATTTGAGGGAATCGACGGCTGTCCCCTTCCCAAAGTTTTTGTGTTTATTTGTCCAATTACTTTGGAGGACCTTTGAATGAATGAACACCCACCCCCCGCACTGTGTTTCTGCCTGAATGAGGAAGTCCTCTCACCCTGACCCGTGCACCTCCATTCACGCTCAATCAGCGATGCCATTCAGGGTCTTCCTATAGCGTGACTGTTATGGCTGAATCGCAGCAATTAGTGAAGGGTGTAAACTTTCCCATTTAAGCTCTAGAATGCTATGAAAGTGGAGGGAAGGGCGGTGCACTCCCTCCCCCCAGGGATGACAACACCCGGGTGTGTTTTGGTAGCCTCCCTGGCTGCTCTCCTTTGATGTTACAGACCTCCCCTCCCATTCAATGGTGGCGTGAGAGTGGTGCAAGGCTGAGGGACCTCGTTAGTCTGTCTGTTCAGCAGAATGAAGCCCAGCCGGATGAGAGGGAGATGGGGGTCCTCATTTGGTGTGTAAGGGGATGTCAATAATTCTGGCAAAAGTCCGCATGTTCTTTTCGTTTTGCATTAATGATTTAATCATTAAATTAAACGACTAATGATTAAATCAAAACACAAAACATCTCTTTCTGAAGGATACACAGGAAACACACTTCAGAAGCTCATTCATAGGGGATGTGTGGGTTACACACGCAGATTCATGGAAACAAAGACGTATGACCACAAACACATGTCCAGATCAACCTGTGCCTGCACTTCAGCACCTACGTGCGCAATGAAATCCGTGCTAAGCTGAGAGACACGCATAGTCACATACATACGCACACGGACAGTACCTGGTGGGCAAAGACTTCAGCATGCTCTCTGAGTTCCTGTTCCAGTTCCAGTTTCTGGGAGATGTCATTGAACTCCTGGGTGACCAGCTGGGACACTGCAGATGCAATCAGAGCTCTCGTTCACATGCACTCTTCAACATGGAACAACAAGGACGGTAATGGGGAAAACACCATGCCAAACGTACAGAAGGCTTTCCTATTTGAGATCTTCATTATTTCTGCCCCACTTCAAGCTGGTTCTCCTTATATTTCCATTGCCTTGATCTCAAACAAGTTCTGTATGCTAGTGGTCCTGCTGTTACTTCATCCTCGCCATCATTCAGACAACGTGCCACTGCTCACCTCGTTTCATTTTCTTTACGGCTCTGTCCTGCTTATTTAGTTTCCTCAATATAGCCTCCTTCTCCTCGATCTCCATCACCAGCTGAAAGCGCGAGTGTGCGGAAGGTCAAACACGCCACATGCACGTTCTTATATCTCACTCACAATATAAATGGCGGCCAAGCCTCCTCTGAAACCACATCCACAGGAGATAGAAGGTATGGCCCACCATGGGGTCCAGCTTCCGTCGGGTGATCCTTAGCTAGGGTGACCACTGGCATGACTCTAAGAGGACACCTGTGTCCAAAACGGAGGACTAAGGTTGAAGACGGAGGACACCCGTGAAAGACTGTTGGACGAGGGCGGGGGGAAGCCGTGAACATTATATTGATCAAGGTAAATATCTCAATTCTCGGTGTCCTCAGAAAGTGTGTGTGTGTGTTTCAGCCGCAAAGGGGAACCCCCATCAGCAGTCTGGACAGAGGGCTGGAAAACTGGATTGTCTAGACAAAATCCAGATGGTCTCCCTAACCTCAGCCCAGCCATATACCAAGAAATGTGAATGCTTGTGGTAAACAATTATACTATTCATGCAGCTGGAAGTCTAGTGATTCTACTGATTTTGTCTACTATGATACAGTAAGTTATCCAAGGTTACAAAAGTTATTGGGAATTTATCATGCAATGTTGTGGTATCCGGTACAGCTTTTCAGGCTCTGTGCTGCTGCATTGCTAAAAATTCATCATCAGCCTTGAACTTAATCAGGGAATTCATCTACCTGTTCTTTTAGCTCCACATGTTCCCTCTTTAGGGCCTCAATCTGCTCCAGCAGCTGCATCTTCTCCTCCAGCAGCTGGTCCAAGGAGCTCTGTACCTCTGAGATCAAGGGGATTGGGCAAGGATGAAGGTGAGGTGTCTAACAAATATAGCCACAATATGACTGCAGTCTAATATTCAAGTTGAGTCCGGAAGCATCACGATATTTTGAGTCGCGCTGCACAACTACGGTAACAAACAAACTAATGCTCGTGTATATGAGGAGCAGAAATAGTGGTTTACAGGAACCTCCTCTTGTAATTAATGATTACTCTTCAGCTTGGCCGCTGTCGCTCCTTGCATGGTATTAATTCCACTGCAATCACTCTGGCTGTATCACTTCTTTGACTTTTGACTTAAACATTAGTTTAGTATTAGTTTAGTTCTTTTCCCTAAAGCTTTTGTTGGTTGCTCTCTCCAAGTCAGGCAGAATAGCCTCACCTCTGATCTTGTCCTGATACTGTATGACATGATCTGTGCTGGTGTCAAGGTCAGGATCAGCATCAACCTCAGGGTCCAAGTTGCAGTTCAAATTCAGGTTTTCTGGCAGTTCTAAGATCGGCAGCAAGGCTTGGCTTTTCCTCTTCAAAACTTTGTTCTCCTTTGTTAGCTACGGGGACAGGAATGAGCCAGAGGTGCAATGTTGCAGAAGTTACTCACAAAAGTAATCCATTACTGACAAAGGTGGAAATTTACAGATCCAGAAAAAGGTTTTGTTTAAACCAACCAGTTGAGTATATAGAGTGACAGAGTAGTCAACTAGTTGGTTGAGGGAAAAAAACCTTTGTCTGGATCTGTAACTTCCTGGATCTGAACTTTCTACCTGTCTGTAATGGATTATCTTTGTGAGTAACTTCCCCAACACTGCAAAGGTGAATGGAAGTGTATGTAGATACCTCAGGAGCTGTGTGGAAAGATGGGCTCACCTTGACAGCAAATGCTTCTGCATTCTCTCGGCATGACCGCTCCACCTGGAACTGAATCTCCAAGGCATCGATTTCATTCAGGAGCTGCTGAGACACTGCCCGCAGAAACACATGGTTACTATGCAGTGATCCTAAAATGTAACAATACAGAGAAGGCCATGGAGAAACATCTGACATGAACACATCCACAATGACACCTGAAGACAGTGAACAATGTAACACACAGGCTGCACATAAACACACTTTATATAGCATTTAGGTATATAGAAATACAGGATATTTTCAAGCAGGGACTTGAAAGAGTGTGGAAGATTTTAGACTGGAGGACTCATGCAGTGGAGGACCAGCACATGCGGTCTTTTCCAGCGCAGTATCGAACTTCCACACTTTACCATGCTCTATCTGAAACAGCTTTTGGTTGGCCTCGTCTCGCTCCTTCTCCAGAATCTGAAACTGTAGAGAAGAAACCAGAGGCGGATTGCATGAGCTGAGGCCTGTGTACTTGCCAGTCTGCGTATCAGTTGGAATAATAAAAAGCTAAACTGCAGAGGAACATTTCTCAACATTTTACTGTTCACACACACACA
>JABFEB020000016.1:14547404-14566242 GCA_019775895.2 Stomatorhinus ivindoensis | reverse complement strand
CCTACACCGTTCGCCTGATTTGGATGTAAATACCCTCAAATAAAAGCTGACAGTCTGCAATTAAAGCACATCTTGTTTGTTTCATTTGATATCCATTGTGCTGGTGTATAGAGCCAAAAATGTTAGCATTGTGTCGATGTCCCAATATTTATGGACCTGACTGTATAAACTAGCTAACAACTGAAAGATGCACAGTATAACAAAAACTCATTTGAGCATACGATGATCAGATCATTAAAAACCGGACCTATTTTGAAGCCCTTTAACCAAGACACTGTAGAGTAGGAATCTACAAACATACACCACAACAAAATGAGAAAAGCTTCAGTATGTTGATATACAGCCCCCTGTCCTTTCAGGGGCAGTGTGTGGCAGTCATAGACGATGAGGTATCTGTTCTGATCGTGGCCAAGATGGATCCACGAAGCACGGCCCCACGTCCATCTGTCCAGTTGTCTCCCAGTGAAATCCAGGAAACACAATAGTCTTCACTATCTGGCTCTCGCCAGAATCTGTCTGACTGCATTACATAATGTCTTGAATTGTGTGCACCATGAGATAGGCTTTCTAGCCGAAAACAATGCAGTATGCAGCCATGCTATGCAGACCAGACACAAATGCATCATGCAGAACGGGACCTATGGTAAGGCCATTCTTAGGTAGTAAAACATCAAAACTTAATAAACAAGTGCAATAAATGTGATTAAACGTCATTATACAACAGTTAGTTCCGACCAATAAATCCGATTGGACAAGAGGAGTTCTATGAATGCAGTTACTGGAGTATAACCGTACTCAGACATTTCTCGCTTGGTTCCTTTTGAGAACCGGCCTGCATTTCCACCCATTTCAAACATGAACATAGGCGGAAGTGAGAGTAAAGTAAAGGTTCATGTGTATTCCATTTTGTTGGATTTATTTTGCTCTGTTTTGGATTTTAAGTTCTTATACGCTGCCGAATATACCCAGAAGCCTCTCTTTCTCTCCTTATCTGGAGATAGACACTTTACTTGAAGCGGTCTAAATAAGGGTGACATGTAACCGTCATAAGAATGACACATGTCATGCACATTAATGACACACTATTGATGTTTATGACTGTTGTCATAACTCAATGCAGATAAAAGAAACAGCGGTGGTGTTTCGCCTCTGCGCTGCAGTATATATCTGTGCCCCCATCTTCTAAGTACTAAACCCTAGTCAAGTCTGGATGGGGGCTTGGAGTGTGTGGCAGCACAGGGCATATGGGAGGGTACCCTGCCCCCCCCCCATCACAGAGCACATACATACAGTTACACTCCTGAGCTATTGAGAGTCACCAATTAGTGCAACTGTATGTTTCTGGTCTGTAGAAGAAATCAGGAGAGCTCTGGGTAAACCGGAGCAAACGTCTGGACTCAGCATTTAGATGTAATCATTTTGTTTTGGTACGGAATGAGGAGAACCTCCTGTAAACTAATCACATGATTGATCTGAGGGCCAAAAAGTATATAAAACCTTAATGGTCTGGGCAAGTATGATTCATGTAGCTTTTACATATATGCACATTTCTTTTCTGTACTAAACACAGCCACTAAAACCATCGACATTACAAGCATAGACACTAAAGCACAGAAATCTAAAAACAGATTATTGTCTGAACTTCACTAGACAAGATGAAAGCTTCATCCAATCATAACGATAACATAACACCCCATAAGCAGCAGTCAAGAACCTGGCTGATTAATGAAATTAATAACAAAGGATCTTAATAATGAGATGACAAAATAAAGAGACCTAACAATGAACTGGAGTGGAAAGGCAGCTGACTTCAATGCTGACGTCAAGGTAGTGAATGTCTTTTCAAAGAAAAACTGACCAGAAATAAACTGGAGTGAAAAGTAAGGATCAAAAAGTCATTAATATGTAAAATTCATTATTATTCACCAACCAATCATCCCACTAATAAGTACTTGCTGCTGGACTAAAAAAAAATACCCCCCAGGGGAATCAATACAACAGTCTTATCTCATCTTATCTTAATTATCCAGAGCATGTGCAGCCCTACGTGAGAATATCACACTTCGGAAAAACACACCCCCGTGTCACAAATTAACATGAAATAACTTGAAATTCATGAGCAAAGTCGCAGATGCAGCGACGGCGGCTCAGGATGATTCCCATCATTTAACGTATAAATGACCCACGACCCTGAGGTTCAGTGTCAGCATCCTCAAGCTTAGATTATCACAAATAGATTATGTAGTATAACGAATTGCAGACAACAGGAATGGCATTATGCTTCAGAAGCACAGAAGTGATACTAAAAATTAGTGAACACTAAGCAGTGTTCCCCAAGCCTGCAATGACAAGAATTTTGGAAGGTAATTTTGTGAGGATCTGTGTTCTACACATCCACTCACCCCACCCTCTGATTTCAGCACATTTTTTCTCCCTACACAGGTTCACCCTTATTTATTAATTAGCAATAAAAGAGGATGTGGAAAAGTATAAACAACTGGACATTTGGAGCTGTGTCTATTCATGTACATGTAACAATGGATTTACAGTAAAAAGAGACTCTGCTTGAATGCACGCTTGCAGTCCGTGGAAATTTTTTTAATCAGTTTAATATGGTTTTATGTATCTCACTATTTTCATGAAAAATCGAAAGAACAATTTTAATATTTCCTGCATATCAATTAATCCAGGACAGTTCATTCATAAATGTACAGAAAAGTCCATTAGAAAATTTTTTTTATTAGCACTTTAAAAGGGAAAACAGACCATAACGTGGTGCAAGTTCAGCTCTATCCTCTATATTACTATTACCCTCTTGTGTAATATTAGCAACATGTACCTACATATACCTTCAACATCCCGATAATGAAAAAGATTCTGTAATAATGAGCAAGATGATGAATGAACAGGTAAAGAACAAATGAGTTTTGCGAATGTTATCGAAACGCGTGAAAGCACTCAAAAACAAGAGCAAAATAAATGTAGCTATTAGTTGAAAACATAAATGGGCTCAAATCGTGACGTGGCTCCCAAACAGAGAGGAACAATGTGGAGCGGCAATAGGGAAATGAAGCAGCACTTCTCAACAGAAGTGTGAAAACACCTTCTAGGAATTGGCTAAAAATAAAGTCCAATATGCATGGGAAGGTTGTGCTGCATCTCCCACACAACAACGACTGAGAACTTGTGTTAAGACACCTGCCCAAAGGGCGCTCCACGTCCGTGCATGTTCTTTGGTGTGCAGTGTCATACCTCTCCTCAGCGACGGTCTGGAGATTCCACACTGGAGTCAGTAGGTTTTTGTGAAGAGGAAACCTGCTCTCACCCAGTAACCGACACTAGCGAATCGTTTGACGCAGTCCAGAAAAGGACCAGATATTCTGATAAGTACCACCTGTACTGCAAGGCTAACTGGTCACAACATCTATAAAAAGTCATTGATGGTTCTGTATCACCTGAGCTGTTTCCCGCAGTCGCAGGTGGGATTCAAGAGGCATCGTCATTGCTGGATGTGGATGTGACTGAATACAAAGCAAGTTAGACTGGTTAGCTCATTATGTAACAGGGTTGTGCAAAACTCAGATTTGTGTCCCAGTGCATTTGTGAATTGGAATTTGAATTGAACTGGCCACACACCACGGGAGATTGTATACACATGATGAAGCTATATAGAGACCAGTTAAAAAATAAATAAATAAATAAAATATTAATAATAATAATAATAAAAATAAAACTGTTTCATTGCCTTTTTTTATCATTTATATGAAAGAATAGCAAGCAAAGTTCAATTAAAGAACGACAGAAAATGCGTCCAGTGAGCCGGATCGCCGGGCGCCTTGGCGCACTGCGCTTAGCCCAGTCGCCTGCAGGAATAGGATAAGCGGGTAACGAATCGGGGTGGCTGAGTTGGATCACTCGTTAATTCACGAACGAGGTCAGTAACTACGAATGTTTTTTCTGGCAAACACACCCCAGAACATGAAGCGTCCCACAAAATTAAGGTGTATAACATTTATCGACTGCCGAGAAAACGACTGAGAACCGAATCCTGCGAAAGCAGAGACAACGAACTGTGATGTTCATTATTCAGATGGACTTCAAAATGAATGACAGGTACCGGCATAAGAGAGAGTGTGATATGGGGGGCGGCATCTTGATAATTTAAATACAAAGGTCTGTTTATGGGAGGGATAAATGGACCCAAATATAGTGTTGTAGGGTACGCGTTACCCCGCCCCTCCGATCCCCAAACCCAGGCCATAGGAACCATTCGAACTCCTGCGACAACAGACATACACTGATGCAGTGCAAGCAAAATCTATGATTTAAAATAAATTGTCTGAAAATTTGTTTCAACTGGTCATATCAGTAGCAGTTGTTGTGTATTGGGTTCATTTATTCTGTGCATATTTTTACGTTTAATTATCGGTTTAATAATTCATTTGAAATCAGCCTCTCCTCCTGCAAAAACAAGAAATAATACCCCCTCTTTGTATCTTCCTTCATTGTTCTTTAAAGAATAGCTATACAGTGACATATCCTTCTAACCAATAGGGAAACACGAAGTTCACTCGGTCAGACAGAAAACTTACGCCAAATGAAAATAACATTTTAACAACATAGAGAACTATGAGCAATTCCAGAATTGTAAGACTAGAGATCAAGCCAAAAACCAAACGCTCATACCGTAACTCGAGAAACAGACGAGGCGTCTCGCCAAGGTTAGAGCCTCGATAGCACGTGATTGCTTTAAGGAAGCCACATGACAAACCCAAGATAATATTAAGATAGAAGCGGCTACATCCATCCATCCAACCCGATGGAGGATCAGTCACACACACACACTCACACCTAAACCCAATACTGACAAACCTCTGAAAAATATATTCCTTCACGCATGACATTTAATTTGCATTTTTTGGCATATTATTTACGCTAAACGAAGGCAATTAAACACAGCCGAATTATTCCTGCAATCTAAAAAGCGTGTATATATCAGCCGCCTTAGAAAGCGCAACCTAAGGCGTTGCCCTCAAAATGGGAATCAAAAGAACGAGATAATAAAAGTTCGACTAGCTTAGAATGGATTCATTTTAGCGGGAAATGGAATGACGGTATATGAATATGCATATGATTTCCCAGCTGCACTTAAAACAAGTATTAATGGTATCTTTTGAAACATTTAATTTAAAAATCCATTACGCTCAATTGAATATGCAAATTTCTTAACCTGCCGTGCACTACGAAGATGAATTCGTTTAATTATGCTTGTTTTAATAACTTGTTCCCTCTACTTATAGAGATAGCATTAATAATGAATCCTGCATGGTGTTTTGTTTTATCCCACTTCCGAAGTTATCATGTATATGTGATTAAATACTAAGATAATATATGGGTACAAGGGTAATGGCCTTGAAATGGCCTGGCATCCCATACAGGGTATATATGCCTGCCCTATGCCATCGAGGGCCCCAGTGTGACCCCAACTAGCATAAGCAGTAGGAAGCTGGCGTGTTGTTCTGAAGGGATATCTTATTTAAGTTGGTACACAGTGGGAAAACATTTATACCTGCAGCATGGCATCAAAAAGTGCTAATATACTGCAATAGTAATGTAGGTGTTAAACTACAGAATGATCTCCAGTGGAGAATGTCAACCTCATTTGAAAACTCATGGTAGTATATGATCCAGGTGCAATGATGCCTGTGCTTGACTTTTGACTTTAGCAATTGTTGTTTTCATGTCATTAAAATTGGGCTGGCTTTTACTAAATCAGAGAAAGGCAGCTAATTGGGGAAACGGTATAATTATTCAGTGCAGACAGGGCACGCTATGATGGATTGGTTGAATATGGGCGAATATACAATGTCAGTGTCTTCCAGTTTGATTGTTATTTTGCCTTTAATGAAAATAGGTTGACGTTTCTTGCACAACACTAAACTCCATTTTGTGTACATATTTTTCAGTATGACCAACAATGCCACCCAGTTTCTTCTCAGTCAGATCAATGTAGGCGTACTTCTTGTAAAGCATATTGGTAGCCCACAGCAAAATAATACAAAAAACACACACTTTAAATAAAGAGAACAATTTCAATTAGGGTTTCTTTAGGATGGGTAAATGTGTCCCTCTGTTGGTAAAGTTTAAACTGATATGTCTGAGATTAAGCACATTTTCAAACTTTTTTAAAAATAAAAGAGCCCACTAACATATTACTGCTTTTCCCATATTTAAAAATATCAAATATTTGATCCAGATTATGTAAATACGTTAATCTAACACACTTGTCATAAAGCAGCTACCTTCAGTCACTAAGATCATGGTTATACGTGTAGTTATTAACTATAATTTAAATTCAGGTCCACTGGTGTCTGAGATAAAGTTGCATTTTCATTTGCAGTTTTTTATTACTGTGAAATTTTCCAACTCGAAACAGTTTCCCCTTTATTGTTCTTAAAAAGACTCACATATTGTTACGAATAATAATTGTTGTTAATTCCTGTTACTCTTTTTGAATAAGACTCCATTCAACATTATGTGTTTGACTGCAGTGAAATGCTCAACCCTACTCCACAAAGTAGGAAAAGACAGTTTTTTGTACTGTGAATAATTGAAAATATGGTGAAGTGCTTGGTGGTGGAAATCCAGCCTCATTCATTGATTGTGACGGAACAGGTTAGTATTCAACTAGTTTTTCTTCTACCTCTTATAGACCATAATGCATAAAATGAATTCTAACGTTTTTATCATTACACAGCATTTCTTTACATCTTAACATCCAATAAATTGCTACATCTGTGATCTTACCACTTATTGAGTTACGACTTGAATCGTACTATCTGGGTGTTTTATTGTTCGCGTAGTGATATGCATTCATCTTTAATTTCTCTATTGGGACAAATCAAATTCTCAACAGCCAATGTCTAATGTGTGAAAAAATCACAGGTAAAAATGAGCAGAAATTAGCTACACATCACATAACTCCCACAACGTAGGTCCGTGAAAAATAAATTTAGCGCGTGACTGGCGGTGTGACAGGTTTGCATCCTTCCGTAATTTCCTTAAATTTAACACAATTTAAACGTTCGTTTAATACTATCTATAATGTCAATGTTTACTTATGAATTCCTCTCATCAAATTCACTAAATGGCGCTAATTACCTAATATACAAATATGATCTCATTTTAAATATCAGTTTGATCGATACTCATTCAACTCAAGTCGTAATATATAAAATATCACTACAGATAACAATGAGACTTTGTTATCCAAACTTTATAATTTGCACAAATATATTTAGAACCATTTGTGTGCTGTAGCCTAATTAATACAACATCGGGTCAATACTAAATCACCTTAAATATGTCACTGCAGTGATTCGCAGAAAGGGAATTAATTTGAGTTGGATTTTTAAATTTTCCGAATCTACTGTCAATGACCTTTTATTGTAACAATAGCCATATATGGAATTGCAGTTCACTATTAGAAATAAGCCGGGTTTAACGGGTGTCAGGCTAAATATATAGCCTACTAAATATGAGAATAGGACCTGCCGCTTCCGTCGGAGTAATTTCAGCGTTAACGTAGACTGCTGCCTTTTCACCGCTTACCAGGCCACCTTTAAGTCTGCAAAGCAACAATTAGATCACCGTGTTTATTAAACTATGCCGGACGGAATGAAATGTGACTTTCAGATACTTCCTATTTATTTAACAGTTGCACTGGAGATACATGTTAAAATGAAGCAGGTACCAAACCGCAAGTCTCGAAGTATAGCGTAAGGATAACTACACTAGGTTTTTATATATGTAGTACTTCTGTGATTAACTGCAACGACAGACACAGCCTGGATCTAACAGCAACGAGGGAGGCTCCTGTTTCAATTGATATGAGATCGCAACCTTCATTAACGGTTGGGAGTGTCTTATTGACTTTGTTCTAGTTAACATTTCCTAATTCTCACACACCCTCTAGAGGATGACTTTTGTGTTAAGTTACCTAATAAATCTTCAATGCCAGGGTTTAGATTTGGTATAGACGATTGATTAGTAGGATTGATGCTATATGTTGTGAGCGTACCGTGCGTTTCGTTGGGCGGGAGAATTAGGGCTGATTTGGTCCCAACCAATGTTGAAACCAAACCTTCCTTCTGTGAAGTAGGCCTACTATATAAACAGGGTATACGTATAGGTACTGATAAGTATAGATACTACAATTTTTATTGTAATAACTTAATTATTATTTAAAATAAATTATTACTGAATAGTGACATTATCGACTAAACGTATAGTTCTTCGTCATTATTTCTTTCACATATTTCCACATGTAACACATGCAAGTTAAAGCATATTTTATTTCAACAAACGATTAATACCTATAATTAGTTTTTGATATAGCCTACTGAAATATTTCTTAGGCTCTAGACCCCTGACCAAGACGATGATAAAAAAAATATAAATATTATATATTTAATTTGTTTATTCGTGAGAGCTTCCTTTCCCCAGAAAGCATTTCATGGACTGCGGAGTCACGTGACATAATCCGTCGACCAACTTCTGGGCCCGTTTTGCAAGAAGCGCGAGCCGTCTTTGTCTTTACAAGTTTAAGATGTGCCAATAAAACGTTTTCCGAAGAAAAGAAATCTTGGTCATATGGTATCTGTTTAGCTCACGAGAGATCCGAATATAAAACATCACGTACGTGTTCATAATCTTCTATAAGCACATCTTATCAGCTGCATTGATGTAAACTGCATTGACGGACGACATTATATGGGACTTGGTATATAGGCCTATTGTGAATGTGGCTATTTGTTATTGTCTGGTTCCATTTGTTTTGCTACAATGTATTGGCTATGGTCTCTATGATTTATTAGGCTACATATAGCCTATACACATTGTTTTTGTTCTTGTTACAGTTTCGTTTTAAATTATTTTAGTAGACCCTTTTTAAACTCATAAAAATAATCATATGTGGGTAATTTGAGGAAAGTTTCTGTGAGACATGAAACATACGGTCGCAATGCTGACTGGTCGCGCATGTTGAAATATAGGTAAGATAAACAGGCATTTATCCTAAACGACACTTATACACACCGACCAGGAGTAGCTTAAATCCAGATCTTAAGCTAACTTTGGGGCAACACTTGGCCAAATTCAATGTCTTGTGTGTTAAATACCATGTCCGTGGTATAAAATGCATTTTGATTAAAATATCCGTCAGAATTCGCCATGGTGGTAACCCCTGCCGATAATAAGCATATATATTTTTACGGTCTCATATATTCTCATTTTTTATAAAATACATTTAATGTTGTAAGTTTTGAAATAAATAGCCCCACACAAAATAAAAATGTTATGTGTTTTGACTTTTAAACTATTATATAATTCAGTGGCCTAGGCCGGGTATCCCAAAACATCGTACGCCTAAATAGTTCGTAAAATACCTAAAATCAGCTAGATTTTGGAGCATTTGCCAAAAGCCTTGTAACTTAAGTACTACTCTAAAACCTTCGTACATTTAAGTGCGCTCCGGAGTTGTCCTAAATGGCTAAGCGCGTCTTAATGCGAATAACTTAGTGAAGTCACCAGTTGAACGTTAAGTCACATTCATAACTACGCATGCTGATTTTTTCATTCCTCTGTGCGATTATTTATTTGATGTATAGGGACATAAAAAATAGTGGTTGAGGTTATCAAAAAACATTAGATGACCGGCAAAAAAGTGGCGGGGGGGGGGCAGAAAAAATAATGTATTAAAAAGTAAATAAATAATTATTTTACAAAACAAAAAAAAAAAAAAACGAGAATTGGGCAGGATGCAAAAATGAGATGGTATAGTGATTCGTGTAGGAGTCAGAGGAGTCTGAGCTGGCGCCACCCCCAATTTGTCTGCTCCTGTCTCCAAGCAGCCCCCTCCCTCTTAGCTAGACTTGAATAATCCTGCCACAGTTTTCTTTCTTCTGGTGCTGATCTTTGCCAGTATCAGACTTTCGGTTGTGTTACGCCATTCCTGCAATTATTTTGTTAGTTGGAATGAGCGCCTTTGAATCTGCTGGATAATGTGTGTCTGTTTTGTTCAGTCTCATCCAGCATTACTTCTAGCTCCTCAAAGCAAAATATTTGTTTCCTTTTTTCCTCAAAGGTTTTCCATGTTTTTACGTGAGCTTTTTATAGATGTAACGTCAACAACGGATTTAAAAAGATGTAGCAGTCATTGTTTTGGTTCAATATCCTATTTTTTATAAATATATGCACTATTAATGTGCACTGTTAAGTGTAATGTGGAAATTAGGGTTTCCAATCGCAGATAAACCCTATTTTGACATTTGTGACGTCTCTTCGTCCTGTGAACTGAGATAATAATCGGCACAGCTGACATGCGCAGCGGATGTTAAGTACTGCTTAAGAGTGGTGAACGCGCGTTCACGCTGCGTGTCGTGTTTGGAAACAGGTGTATAAACGTTCCGCGCGTTCGTGAACTCGCTCGCAAAGAACACTCGCAACCTCGAAGATTTATCGTTAAAATCTGGCCCTAATCTATTCCGAGGAGTGAAACGGGCCTACCATCAAAATAGACTGGTGGTGTAAAATTGTTTCTAGAATGCTTAAGATGTTCAGTGACAAGCGGTGTTTATACATTCAGAACAATGACAAATCCCTATGTTACATATGTATCCATACATACAATGTTATATAACAACTCAAATCAAATTACTGCTTACGAAGTATTACATACTTAATCTAAACATGAGTCAAAAATGAAGGAGTAGTTCTTTTCAACTAATACTGGACTGGGGTACCGTTATTACTGTTGTTGATAATACTTTGAACATACTGATAGGCCTACACTAAAATGATGACTGTTACACGTAAAATAGCTACACAATTTTATAGAATAATTCGTTCACGAGGAAACATAGTTCACTGTTTAAATTATTCGTTAAGATGATTATGTCTTCAAATGGAATAACGTGATGATAATAATGATGTGTATTGTTTAATGTTATTACATTTTGTACCAAAACTTACTATTCAGCTGTTGAACTCTCAAAATATTACAATGTATTTCATAGTTAAATAATGCTGAAAAGAGTATTATCGTTTTTGTTTCCTTACCTGCGTTTCGGAAAGGTTGAGTTGCCTCGCCAGTTCAGTGCGCTCGCGGCCCACCACGTACTGGCAGCGCTGGAACTCTAGCTCGAGCCGGTAGAGCTGCTCCGCCGTGAAGGAGGTCCGCGTGCGTTTCGGACGGTCTAGATCGAGGCCCTTGGGCAGAACAATCTCTCGGATAGTGCCCTTGGCGTCTGAAGATGATACGAAAAACAGGGCTGAAGAAAGCCAGACGATTGGCCAGAGATGGTTTTACTGGAACAATGTACGGTATAAAATCTTGAACAAGCTGGTTTTAAAAATAGGCAGAGGTCTTGCCAGTGTTAATAATGTGATTTATTTAGCTTATGTGTTTTCTACATAAGTCTCACTTACACATTTGCGATATATTCATATATTAATAGATGTTATACAAATTCGACCGTGTATTTACTGAAATGTACATATATTGATTTTTTTTTAAAGTCGTGACTGAATGAATGTCTAATGTTCTTATAAAGGTTCTCATTTTATTTGTTTAGAAGCCACCTCACCATGGTATTGACAACATATAAAACCGGAAATAATCATGCGATTAACTTAAGAGATTAAGTATCCGGTAATATTCATTACACAAGGCTATACGGAAGGAGGTAAACATATAAAACTGTGTTTCTGCATAATTTAATAAGTGCATTGACAATTCCTTTAGACATTAATAACATAGTTTGACAGTTTTACTGATTAGTTGATAAAATGCTTTTATCATTTGTCGTGGTCGGGAGCTGAAAATAAACCGCGCTCCATAAAGAACCAGTTTAGCTTTTTATTCAGTATTGCACAATGTAAGAGTCGCAATGACACTTATCAGTCCAGTTTATGTAGCCTAAACACTTAAACGGCCGTTTAATCATAATCATAGAAACAAACATATAAGTGAGCCTGTTGTATATGTTTTTAAGAGTAACGCGCCAATTCTCATAAATAGAACACAGGCCTAAATATCCATATTATGAATACGTAACTAACCCGAAAGAGCCCCAGCTATCTGAACTCCGATAACGGCTTGATCATGGCAAGTTTTGTGTGACATTATTTATATAATTATTATTTGTAAAACAGTAATTTTGTTACAACAGACCTAGGCCTATAAACAGTTACTTACTTAAACAGGTTTAAGTAAGTAAGACGACGAAAAGGAATTAGCATAGCTAGTGTAACGTTTTTGTCAAGGCTCCTGATTAGCCAAGACGAATTTATTCGTATTTCTCTTTATAATGATAACTGTGCTTCTCTCATATTTGATCGACTCAACAATATCAGACGCATCCTCACAGTCTGCACAATGATTGTAATTTGTAGCTCTAATTCACCTTTACCATTATAATAGCATTTTGGTCAAATGGTTCAATGTTCAGTCTAGGCCACAGAATCATTCAAATAGCCCATTCAAACGGCACTGCTAAACACTACACGTATGAAAATGCTCAACTTAATGTAGCTTTACTTCCTAGAGTTTTGCCAAATCTAACTAACAGCAGGAGGATTTTATGCATCCATTCAACCATGCTACAACCACTTTCCCTGGTCAGCGTCAAGGGAAGAACCGTTTTATAGCCTAAGATTGAATATTACCGAGACCTATGTGTTAGAATGTCATATTTCACGTTTCGTTGACTTCAGGTATCCAACATATTTATTATCCAGATTTTAAAGCAAATACTGACCGGGAGCTGAGATCCGCGTTCTGGGCAGCGCTGCCAAAACCGTTCATATCCCAGTCATCACATCCAATCAGCATTTGCCTGTAAGCATGTCCTATCATTGCCATTCTCCATCGTAGGCCTGACGCCAAACTGTGCAAACTTAAAACGTTTATACAGTGACTCCAATGTATGTTTGATTAGATCCCTTTTAAGGGCATACCGGTAATTTTATTTTTACAGTTACAAAGAGCAGGATATGTGTTCATGCAAGTGATATGCAGAAAATAGATTTGTTTAAATTTCCTTTTTGTCCAGCAACCCTCATCTCATGCCTGCTCCATTTTGACACTATCGACCATCATTTGAAAACCTTAACAGGCTGCAAGATATAGGCCTCTGCAACATGTCCTTGTATAACCACAATCATAGCCATGTCCTTTAATATGTAAGGAATTTTACAGAGATGGATTCTCTACATTTAAATAGTACCGTAAGTGTAAAAAATGTGCATTTGGTTCAGAGAAAACTGTCATACTCTGGTCACACTTCCAATCTGATTTGTCCTACTATTATTTCGGACCACAGTCAACAGTATAGTCTATTATTCACTTAGGTGGAATAATGTTATTTTCATATTTTACATTATAAATAGCACATTTTATTAAGTTATATTGCTTTATAGAGATTAAAAACCTATACTGAAATATTTTAATTGGCATTGTATTTAAATTACTTTGATTTTCAGTCCACAGTATTAATGAAGATAAAACACTCAATCTGTTTACATTACCAACGTTTAACTGTAATTAAAAGGTGCAAGAAATAATAACAGCACACTGAAAAAATTACTACTCTGTATGTCTAAAAATCTGGAGTCATCCAGTAGGATCCCATTTTCCAGAATAACAAAAATTAAATGAGAAATACAGGCCAAGGCAGGACGGAACTCAGCTATATTTCTACCGATACTGATAATGTAAATATGCAGATATGTTCAAAGTACGTAGTCTAACTGAAACTTATAGAAAAGACCCACTTTCCTATTTTAGCATTTTTTCCCTTATGTATAGAACCTATAGTAACACCGCTTGCAATGCTTGTGTTTGTAAATGATGATTTTTCTATTAATAATTGTCAATTCATTTCGAAAAAGTTAAATTATGGGTTGGATATGTTAAAGATGTACTGTCTTAAAGGCGTTTTACTTATTTTAAAAGTTTTTAATATTACATGTTAAAACCACCCCCTGTACAGTATAAGTGACCGGAAGGTGGATTTTAATAACATTTTTAGGTTGTAAAGGATGTGTCGAAATATTAATTCCTAGAGACAACTCAATGTGAAACAATCAGCGTCCGCAATATAAATCGTCCGAAAGTGACGCTACTAGTGTTACTAATAGTTTTAACTATCGCAATTGTTGATGATTGTCGCACCTGCCAAAACAGTAAGAATATCGAATGCTAATAACAAAGCCTTTTCGTTATGTTGTACTTACACGTAACACTATGTGTTGCCTTATTTTCAATAAATATCTCGACAAAAGCTGGCTACTTACCCCTCACTAAAATTCTTCTGCAATACTCTGGGTCCACTCTCAAAGATTTATCATGTCCGTCCTCACTGGAAGAAGTTGGTGTAGATGCAGATGTTGCCGGGGTGTCCGCGGCGTTTTGGCCAGGAGACCTGCTTCCTAATTCGCTGTAGCACTTAATGTCTTTCGTCCGATCTCGACAAAGTGAGCTGGATCCAGATATGTGGTTTCGGTCTTCGGCGATTGCATCGCCCATACTCGTGGCCTGATCAAACATTTAAGTAGTGCCGTTGTCTTTGTTTTGACTTGACGTTCACTTTTGGGATTTTATTGTAGGATTCCGTTTTTCATTAAAATTCAAAATGAGCTAAACAGTTTCCCTCTGGATGTTTCGGCATGACCGCCAGTCTAGCAAAGGAGCGGCTGAAGAAGACGGAGAAGGAGGGGGTCCTCTTCTATATCGTATTTAACCAAAAATGCATAGTGCACACATAGGGAGGGGAATTAATTCCAAGTGTGCTGATGAATCGCTGAGACGTGCTTCCTTGCTGACCCCAGTATTAAAAATATGAATGGTAACGCAATCAGAATTCCACACGACACATTCAAAAAAGAAACTTTCTCTGGCTGGGGAAGTAGTGTGTCACGATCGGACTGCACCCTGGTGATGCGATTATTCTCAGCAGCGCTCTGCTAACATGTGCATGACTGTTAGTCTGAAGGTCTGCTCAGTATCTTCTATGGATTACGTTGTTTCGATGTTATACAGACATCGTTTTAAAGGGAATGGTGCGACTTGAACATTACATTTGTACACAGTTTATCCCGCGACATTACTCAGCTCGAAATCCGACTTCAGTTCCTATAACGGGCTTGCTCATTCAATAAAAAAACGAATTACACGAAGCCTTAAAAATATACTTCTGACAGCAAATGATTCCTACCAGGGAGTAGCATGGTGCATTTTAAATCGACTGTCAGCAACTACGCAATTTCCTGTCTGTGAAAAGTAGCCTTTGATTGGTAAACAACCTCTGACAGTTTGTCAGGGGTGGAGGTTAGTAGGCCTATGCTGGGAAAAGGGAATCCCGAGTTATTGGTATAATTGTGACACGCTATGAATTAAGTATGGCACAATATTTTATTTTAGACATATACTACATATATGAATGATACAATGGCTTTATATAAAATATGACAAGTTATGACGAACATTCAGAGTTCTTTTGTATTTTTTAAATTAACCTTAATTCAAGGACAAATGCGCTTTTTTTAGAAACTGTAAAAACTGAAAATTAACAGAGAAGACATTTTCTGTAATTTTATTGAAAACAGGATCGAGCATAGGAACACGATATGCTCGAACAGTGCGACAGTTCAGTAATGAGCTTGTAAATGAAGCTAAGTTTATCATGTGATGTTATAGAAGGTTTTAAATCTGGTTAACTAATAACATTACCCTATTTGAATTTAATTTAAGTGAAATCAGCGGTATGTTTGATTTGTGATTAACAGAAATCAAATCGTTCAAAATTTTGTTTTCTATACCCGCTTCTCTTATGAGGGATATGGGCGCTTCATTTTCCTGTTTTATTTATTTTTGTTATGCATTTAGTTATGTATGTAGGCTATTAGTGAGAGTATGCTACAGTATAAATATTAATGCCAGAGAGAAACATACCCCATTTCAAACTGGTGGATATGGATATAGTGCGATTCAAGAATACTATCACGTAAAGCTTCATTATTTTGCCTAATCAAAACATATGAATGATGTTTCATTGGTAATATTAATTCATTTATTGCTACATATTTTGGTGATACTAAAAGAATTATATTGAATGTAGTTTAATATAGGACAATTGTAATGACACAGTTACACATAGACCTTAGTACAAAGAATAAAACGTATTCAATGGGTATCTACATTAAATGTAATTAAACAGAAATGTGTTATTCTTGAATGGAATCCGAAATTCACCCTAAAGCTTGTTACGCAAGTCAAACAAACGGAAACGCAAAAGACATCTTTATCGGTATCATTTTGTTTAGCGCTCAAATGACGAACATTAATTCCCAACTTTGGGAATACAACAAATAAAAAATACTCTCCAATATGTATATTATATTTGTGTAATGCTATTTAATATGAATAGCATTGTCTCTTTTTTCATTTGAAGTTTTATGATGTAAGTTTCAGGTTGTATTGGGATGTAGGAATGAGACCGGTGTGGAAGAATGGGTTACTTTCAACATATACCATACTATAATAGAGAATATTGCATACTTTTAAAAAGAACCATCCATTCCAGTTTCTAACAGAGTGTGAGTGTATAGAGACTTTGAGTATAGGGGTGTATGTGATTTATGAAAAGGAAAAGTCCCATTTGCACCGCAGAGATCCTACCGCTGAAGAAAAATAGGCGTACATTTATCAAAAATGCGTAACAGGTAGACTCGGGCTACTATGAATCTCGTGATGAGGTTTGTTAGCACTACTTAATGGCAGTACTTTGGACGGAGTACCAAATATCATATGCCGGGTTTTAACTAAACCGCCTTTCAGTATGACATATATTCTGATACACAAAAACACAAGAAACTGGTGGTAGATTAAAAAAATGAATTTAGCTTCCGTGCTGAGGTGCAACATGGAGTTAAAGCTGTTAATTTCTTCAGTGGACGTTATCTTTCACTACATGCCAACAACACCAAAACGCATATGCCAGAATGAAAAAGGGAAAAGATGGAGGTCAGATATACAGATCTGCCAGGGTTCCTGCATGCCATGCCCCTCTACCCTTCAGTGTTAGTCGCTTTACAGCTGGAACCAGAGAGGAGCTTTGCTCAAAGGATATCGAATTGGAACGTATCTGTTTTAAGTGACAAATGTAGAATGTTTTACTATGGATGCATACGTGTATGACACGATAAGTGTATGTCATCAGCTTGTCAAATAATGGTGAGCAGAAATGCCAAAACTGTTGAACTCTCCAGCAACCTTTTCGATATTGTTTTTGTATTCTTCAGTCTCTGACGCCGGCACCCAATCCCAGATGAGCAGAGTCCTCTTGTGGACGAATGGAGCGATTTACTATTCTGAGTGTTATATTGTAGCTAGACATTAATCTGACAGAAGAAAGGCCTTCACGCATGGAGTGCAATCTAATGCAATGCAGTCGTATGGTCCAAGGTCTCTAATGCCAACACCCATGTCTTTACCCAGCTCGATCGTCAATTATTTATGAATGATTGGCTTTTCAGAAAGTTGCAGGTTTCTCCAAGAGATTCCAGGCTGATAACGGAGAATCTGGACAATCAGGCTGTAATGGTCGTAACAGTTCAGGTTATTCATGTTTCTTTCCGTATACTGTTGGTGCAACGTGAAACAGGGACAGCAGAGAGAGAAGTCAGGCTCACCATCACTCTGTACCGTAAATATCACAATGCGGGTGCATATTCTAAGCAAATTAGAAATCACGACTGAGCTTTATGAAATGCATTAGGACTGCATCAACATATACTAAACATTTTTTTGTTTCAATTGATCTATTAAACAATGTCCATGTAAAAGCAAAAGCAATATCAACACATTAATTAATACACAGTGCAAATTAAGTATACATGATTGTTTGTTAAAATGAACATATCGATTAATTTGGAAGGTTTTAGGGCGCATATTGTAGGCTTCTCTTCAAGAACCAATTTTGTTAGCATTTGTTCCGATTTCGCTTAACTACAGAAATTGTTTAAAGTTCCAAGGCTAAATTTAAATGAGCTCACTGGGAGGATTGCATAATAAAGTTTACTTACAAATCAACATGATTTAATTTGGTTCTCCGCTGCGTATTAATCGTAAGGCGTCTGTCTGGCGACACAGGCATGAAGATAAATGCATGTTTATAGGTAAGTGTTAAAGTTTTTTCTTTTAAATATTTATCAGCCGATGCGGTGTGGATCAATGCTATAACCATCACTTATGATGTTAATACCGTAATAACGTAAGGGCAGTACAGGCAGAGCAACTCCTTTAAAGGTATATCGAGTCATTAATTTTAATAGGCTACTAAGCTGGATTTAATCCATTTAGCACTTCACGGTCGACGCTACCTATGTAAACAATTGTACTTTACAAGTAATTGAGTTGTAACATGTTTTTTAAGATGGATCTTATATTTTTTACAGTATCCGTCCGTCAGATGGATTCTTACATTGTACGTAGCCTACATAGTACATTTTAAGCTATTTTATTTGGGGGATGGGAGTGGCATTCCAGCTTTGTGTTTCCTTATTTATTTTATGAATAGTATTTTCGATGTGAGATGCTGACTGACACTGAAAGCAAACAGGTGTTGTGTCCGGTCATCCCTACAGGAGATCAATCTTGTGTTCTGCAGATAAAATAAACGCAAATAAAGCGGGAGAAAGTAGGAAAAATGAACGCGAGGGAACAAAAGGAGACAGATGGCTATATATATATGTACTATAGCAGATGTGTAGGCTATAT
>JABFEB020000016.1:14514774-14525458 GCA_019775895.2 Stomatorhinus ivindoensis | reverse complement strand
ATGGATCCCTCTGATAATGGACCCCCCTGCTAATGGATCCCTCTGCTAATGCTTCCCTCTGATAATGGATCCCTCTGCTAATGCATCCCCTGCTAATGGATCCCTCTGCTAATACATCCCTCTGATGATGGATCCCTCTAATAATGGATCCCTCTGCTAATCCATCCCCTGCTAATGGATCCCTCTGCTAATGCATCCCTCTACTAATGCATCCCTCTGCTAATGGATCCCTCCGATAGTGGATCCCCCTGCTAATGGATCCCTCTGCCAATACATCCCTCTACTAATGGATCCCTCTGCTAATGCATCCCTCTGATAGTGGATCCCCCTGCTAATGGATCCCTCTGCTAATACATCCCCCCTCTGCTAATGCATCCCTCTGATAATGGATCCCTCTCACAGGCAGCCCCGAGGTAGAGGAGGGATCCTGTACTTCATCTCCCATCACCCTCAATATTGGCGCCCCCGTGTACTGAACCCCCTGCTGTATTCCTCATACAACATGATAGTATAGTCAAGCACAACTTGAACAAAATACACGGAAGACACAGTTTTGATTTGTCTGATTGCCACAAATTATGAGAATGTCTACATGGATGATTTGTTTAGTCTGATACAATGGCATCAGATTACCTGCCTCTTGCTCAATAGCTGTAAGACTCAGGAGTCTAAGGAGATAAGGATGGACTTTCGGCAAAAACAGGCCAGTGCATACAGTCCTCTCAACATCAAAATGGTACCGTTCAAGAGGGTGAAGACTTTTAGATGTCTCAGAGTCTGCATCACTGATGACCTCACATGGTCCAATCACTTACAGGATCAGATAAAGTCCTGCAATGGCCATTCGTTTTAGGCAGCTGAGGAGGTTCGAGGTCTCAGCAGTCATTCCCAAAGCCATCTACTCTGGAGCACAAGAGAGCATCCTTACTAGGGGAATCACAGCCTTATTTGGTATTTGCTCTGCCCTGGACCTCAAAGCTCTGCAAGGGCTGGTATGTTCAGCTGAAGGCATCTGCAGAGTTGACCTGGCCTCCCTACAGGACACCGCAGACGATGCAGGAGCGTAGCTGCCAGAATCAACAGGGACACATTCCACTCTAAACAACCTCCCCAAGTGTTTCTGCTGTCTCTCAGTAAGAGCTGAAAGGCTCAGAAGAGGTTTTTACCCTCAAGCCTTCAGATTACTAAATATTTCATTTTAGTTATAGCTTTTTGCTCCTTATTTATGCATCTCACACTTCATTTGAACTAGCTGCACATCTCTGGTCTTTTTCTGTATAACTCTCAATTCCGTATTTATTATATTAATTACATTATTACCTTTCCTGGCTTACTGCTTTCACTAATTTTATTATGGCAGAGGTAACCACTGTGAATTTCACTGCAGATTATAGTCTGGCTGTATACCTTGCATGTGACATGTAAAACCCCTCTATTGAAATCTCTATTCATATCCACATAAATGAAAATATATTTGTAAAACATAAATGTATTATACACTCAATGTCTAGACATAGTTTACTTTTGGTTAACCTATGGTTACACAAAATCTTACGGTAATGTAGTTGCTGTTGTAGTGTTGCTGCCATTTATCCAGGCTGCCTGTTATAACGTCTGAAATTCACCAGAGGTCGCCGTTTATTGTTTCAGAACAGAAACTTTTTTTCCCGACTCAAAGCGACGCTTCACTTTTTCGTGTGCGCTTACCGTCCTTCACGGACGGACTTTCGTGGTCTGTGACGTTGGTCTGTGACGCAGACGGTCGCAGTCGGCGCATGCATATACGAATGTTATTCCACCGAACCAGTGGTCTGTTCTACGAAGCGGGGTTACTGGCTTATCGGGGTAACTTGACGGATTTAAAGTAGCCTGTGCAAAATGTAAGTGAACGAATATCGAGTCCATTTAAATTGTGGTACCTTAAATCCAACACGTTACCCCGATAAACCAGTAACCCCGCTTCGTGGTACAGGCCACGGGAGGGGGCTGATGTATTGCCACAAACACAAATACAAGCAGTGTAGCGAAATTGGTCAACTTTTATAAAGTTTTAAAGTTGATTTTCTACGTTTCTGTAGTATTAAAGTTATACGGAATACCGCGTTACTTTGAACAAAATCTCCCCCCACGTTGGTCTATGAATTCTTTCGCTATGATTGAAAAAATGCCTGAATAGTGTTGGTTTTGAAAACACCATATACCATGAAAAAATGTATGAACAGTAAGAAAAAATGGGTAAACGAGTACCCCCGCACCTTCTCCATTTAGCTGCTCACCAACACAACAATCAAGGGTGGATTTACCATAAAGTAAGTGCACGCAGCCGAAGACAGAATATATGGGTATATGACAATAAGATCATCTAAATTACAGCAGTGTGTGTGTTATTTATATTTTTAGTGACTGTGGTCAGGATCGAAAAAGTGCTACCATTCCAGCTATAATGCACTATTCCTACCTTACGCTACCCAGCATGGTTGACCGATTGGGTTTTGAGTTTGATTTTGGGATAAGTTTGACGGTTTTCATACACTGTTTGCCTCTAGGCTAAAACCGAAAAGTGCCTATATTCCATCCCATTGATCATTTAGGCACACCGCCTGTGCGAACGTTTCGTATGTTCTGATCCCAAGCACTGTCCACGATTTGCTGGCATAAATGTGATGCCGGAGGCTTGGTCAGCAGAACTAATTACACAATTACCGGCATGCTTTGCACTGCATTGCACTGTAAATTAATACACGTATTCGTGTAATTCTGTTAATAGTAAATGTTAATAGTAAAAGAAAATTGTGTAATATTTGTCCTGTAATGTTGACGTTAATGTTGTTTAAATGTCTCCAAGAAGTGTTGAACATAGACTACGCAAAGGGATGCACTAAGTTAGCAATGGGTGCTTCAAGTTAGAAATGAGGGTTGTGAACTATATTCTAGACGGGGTGCCAAGTTAATAACAGGAGGCGTGAAGTATGGAAGGGGTGTGCCGGTTAAGTAATGGAGGGCACCAACTAGCCAGGACTGGTTTTTGTTTTATACAGTGCCATGAGACTTGTTTGTTGTCATACTTTGTCTTGAGATCTGAAAAAGGTACACGCGCATATGAGTGTATTCTCTTACCAGTGAACTCCACATACTGTAGAGTAGACCCTTGAGGCGGTGAAACTGCTGATGTTTTAACATGAATGAGTATCAGTTTGCTAAAGAAAAATGATCAGTCAGTGACAATGAGAACGCGGAAAATATTTCTCATTCAGAATTGCGGAGCTCAGGAGCTTTCATGGACGTTTTGACAATATACTTCAGCACTTTGACTCATTGTTAAAATAATGCTAAAATTGTACTTTTGGTGGCACTAACTAATTCATTCATATAATTATTTGCGTTTGTGACATGGATTAGGCCTAATTGTTTTGGCGAAGTCATGGTTGTGCATCTAAACCACAGTGTTGTGCCATATGTATAAATTGTTTTGACAGATCCTGTTAAAGTGGTGAGAATGTTAGGACTTTCATGAAATGTGCCAAAGCAATCGAGAAAAACTGCAACGCGGACCCATCGGGATAGGTACTGAGGACATTAGCACATGTTTTAGAACCTCATTCATTTTTTTACACCAGAGAGCTGAACTACAGGTTTCATAATTATAACATATATTTACACCTTCTGAGAAACAAAACCCTGCTACACTCTTATGAATCAGAATTGTTGCCTGATTTCTTTTAGGGTTGTGAAGTATTTTTTTGTGATTTTTATTGCCCTGAGAAATCCAGGAGAAGTTTTACACAGCAGCACTTGCAGTGCAAACAAACATACTGGAACAGTGAAGAGTATATGAAAATAACAATAATCAAAATTTATGTTAATCTGATTTCATGCTTTTCTCACTTTTATCCCAAATAGGAATGGCTAAAATGAATTACAATCAAATTATCTTCCCCTCACCCATTATTGTGATGAACTGGATCTGGGTTGATGTGCCGGGTCCATATTCGTTTATTGATGGCCACAAAACACAATCCAAGCATCAAACCCGCGAAGACAAGCAGGGGTTGTAACACGATCAAAGGAAAATACCAAAACCGAATTACTACATGTACTGTATTTTACATTATAAGAAGGCTTGATCAAGATTATTACAGTTACTATAACAGTTTTGAAGTTCTTTGAACAGTAGCCAGGAAAAGAGAGATTTTATCAAACATTGTTAACAACTATATACAGGAAACCATGAAAAAGAATATACTGTATGTTGCAGTACAATGAGAGAGTGAGCTTTAAAACATTATTTCAATGTTTTCTGTGTTAACTTATTTACAATAAATATTTTCATTTATATTTATTACTCAAAGTATAACAGAATTAAATGCTAGCCAGAAAGCATTTACCTTCAAAGTGCATTATCTGGTTTTATGACAGGCATGTGGATAGAGTAAAAATACACAGTACTACTTATGTTTGAAGTTCAAGTCTTAAGTGTAAACATATACTTCAGTGTAACTTTACTCTATCATTACAATGGGGGTAATGACAAGAGGGGTTTCATTCTTCCCTGATTTATTGCTACAGGGGCAAAAGAAGGGGTAGATGGTGTCAGAGAAGTTGCCGTGGAAAGTGTAGATGTGCAATTTAGCCTCCACATTATAAAAAGATACTTGGCCCCGATCGTAATCCAGGAAAACACCTATTTTCTGGGGTCTCAGGTGGGAGCTGGATGAACTGGTCTGAAACCCATAATTGCATTTATCCCTCAGGCTTAAGAACCAGAAACCATGGCTAGGGTGGACCGTGATCTTACCCTTTCTGTTTACAGACTGACTGGCCACACCCAAATCCCAGTCAGTCTTGCCCCTCACCTCCACCTCCCAGTAGTAACGACCCGACGTGAAGCCCTCCTGGCCCAGAACACAGAAAATGCGGTTGAATCTCTGCGGGTAGTCGGGGACTCTCTGGGTTTTGGTTCCACACCACACCTGCTTCCTGTCCTCAGACAGGATCAGCCTGGGATGAGCTGTGCTGGCGTCCAGCTTGACGTCCACTTTAAGGAGAAAACCATCAGAGAAGACGCACATGTGAAAAGTCATTTTCAGCTTTTTCTCAGAGAGCCAAAATCATTTCACTTGCAATACTGCTTTATAAAATAACTAGCTGATTTAGCAACAAGTCATAAGAAGGCTGAGAGTCACGTCTGAGCTTAAAGTAGGAAATGCTAAAACGACTAGTGGAGATTGACAGAAGAATACAGACCTGCATATTCCTGGATCTTCCTAGCCTCTGAAATAAAAACAGACTCCTTATTTACACATCCAGCCTACCACATCACGTCTGTTATGAGAAAGATTACAGAGAGACGTCTAATGACATTCCTTAGGTTAAAAACTATGGTGACAGTTTGAAGATGAAAATAAAATTTAAAAAAACCTGCACTTTCTCAACAGAATATTACGTCGCTGGTACTCATAGCCTTGGTTTTATTGAGCTAGTATTGGGAGGAAACTCATTGTAGAGTCTTAAAGCACTTATGTAAGTCGCTCTGGCTAAGGGTGTCTGCCAATTGCTGTAAATGTAAATGTAAAATAGTTTCTGTGACTTACTTGGCTGTGATTTTAGGGGGGAGGAGTCCGCTGTGGCCCGTAAACCTGTTTAAAGAGAAAGCGTAGCTATAACTAAGACAACATTTCACATTGGCAGAAACTCATGTTTATGGTGCATCTGATTCATGTTTTAAAAAGCAGAAACAAATATTCATACACGCTGTGATTTAAGCCAAGAGGAGATGCATGCAACAATGTGGAACAAAGGTAACTGGTTTACATTACCAACTCCTTTCATTTTTTTGTGTTGCATTTCAGAATGGTGACCTACAGTATGACACATTCCTTCTATACCGAGATACAGTTTAGGAAGGAAGTCATCGGGCATGCTATAAAGTAAATATTATTGGACACACCTGTTTATCTGTATCAGGTTTTACGGCTTACACTTCAAACGTAATATTGAATGTCTTTTAATTGTCAATCTCAGCTTAAGCTTTGGCAAAATGGCCACGTTTCTTGGCAGGATTTATAATGTAAAATTGTTAAATGCACCACATGCTTACTTATCTCTGGGAGCCTATTCAGCTCCTCTTGGAAGCGTTCCACCAGCCTTGAAACAATCTTGTGTACCTTTACGACGCAGATGTCAGGGTTCACCGATATGCTGGACCAGTCCTTAGTCTGTGGGGGGGTTTCAAAGCTGGTCAAGTTTCACAGCAAAACAAATATTTTAAACATAATGATGCCCAAAGCAAAGTACTGCTTAAAATGGACATTTAATTAAGGGAGAGAAAGATTCAGAAGTTCCCTCTTCGGTGATATAAAGGTGTCTCATGGACTAACTGCAATAATAATCCTAATTGGCAAATGCTCTACCATGTCTTGCAGAAACAGTTTTAAACAGTGTCTCCCAATCCAGTCTTTGGGGACCCACAGACAGTCCATGTTTTCGCTCCCTCCCAGTTCCTGGTAGGAAGCAAAAATGTGGACTGTCTGCAAGGGAACTCAGAGGGAGCGAAAACTTGAACCGGTTGTGGGTCCCCGAGGACCGGATTGGGAAACACTGATTTAAAAGCAGTTGCCACGACACATCAGTCAGCAAAGGAAATCTGTCTAACCTCAAGCAAAAAGTCATTGTCTTCAGAGGGCGGGGGCTGCTTAAAGGTATGCCCCCTCCTCTGTAACTCCTCGATCTCCTCCTCCAGCTCCTGAATCAGGCCCACGGCCTGGCGCTCAGCCACCTGGCGATTCATCTCGATGATCTCGAGCAGCTCAGCCTGACTTCTCTGGATAGCGCTGACCAGGGTGCTGAAGACCTGCAGGCTGCCCAGCATTTCTGTCTCCGTAGATTCCTGATCAGGAACACGAGGGGCGCGGCGGAAGGTGGGGACAATTTTAATAAATCCCCATAGCATTAAAATCTCATTTTATACTGCTTATGTCTGTTAATACATCAAATCAACTTCTGTATTAATGTTGTAAAAAGTACTTTCAGAAAAATATTAACCCGCCCCCCCCTTTTATGAGAAACTAACTGTGTGGTGATCTGATTTCCAGCATCGTCGGATTGCAGAACTACTGATAATCATCTGAGTGAACCAGTGTTCTCTAATACATTAGTGTTCAATGGGTTTAAGGAAATCTTAAAGGTGTGCTTACTTTGATGTCCATCAGGGATGTTCTTATCTCCTCCACCTTCTTCACCCTATCTTGGATCATCTCCTGGATTTCTTTGTCGGTTATTCCTAACAGAGACTATAGACAACAATGTTGAAATTTATAATTATTTATAATTCTTATGAAATGTATTTTCAGGACATTTGAAAATTATCACTACAAAACAGTAACTATCTTTTCTTTAATGAAGGGTTTATGTAAAGGTGCACCTTATTAAGCAGCCCCTCTCTCTCAGAGAAGACATCGTGGTCTGCGTGGTCCATCTCTGCACATCTCTCACAGGTGCACATTTGGTCACTCTTGCAGATCAGCTCCAAGCACCGCTGGTGCTTCTGGTTCAGTGTTGTGTGCAGGCAGTCTGGCCCACCCAATGCGAAACTCCTTAGAGGCAACCGAGAACCTGAGGCTTGAGCCATGAGTGCCTGGGCCTCGTCTGGGACCGGGGGGGCTAAGGCTGGAAGTATGTAGCTGTCGGCAACTTGGCTATGTGATGGGGTCCAACGGGACCGTGCCTCTGCAAAGACAACAGAGGCCAGCTCGCCTGGACTCACACAGGACACCCTCCGGCTGCGAGCCCCGAATCCCGCCGTGACTTTGAAGTGCTCGGTGATCTCCCTGAGGGCTCGGTTGATGTGCAGGTCGGGTCTGTCACGGAAGGTCTCCTTGCACAGAGGGCACTGGCAGGTTCTGCTCTCGTCCCAGTACCTTCCAATGCAGGCCATGCAGAAGCTGTGGCCACATGAGGTGGACACGGGGTTGGTGAAGATGTCCAGGCAAATGGAGCACTGGAACTGCTCAGCGGACAGGAAGCTCTGCGACAGGGCCATCCTGAGCAGACGGGCAGAGGGAAACCGGCATGGCTAGGGCTTCTTCGTAGCACCTACAACCATCCATTTTCCAAACTGCTTATTATAATCAAAGTCATAAAGAACCAGGCAGCACAGGGTTGGGGTGCACTTTCGACGGCATTAGCCACACCATTAGCTAAAAGGGCAGCAGGAGCTACACGGTGACATTATGAGGTGTCAAAGACAGTATGATCCTGCACTAGATAAGCAGTTATGGAACATGGATGGATGGATGTGCAAGACATTTATCCAAGAAACAACCATTAGAAATAAATAACACAGCAGAACAGCTAAGCCACTGATGTCAACAACTGAAATACACATGAAGCACTTTCTACATGTCAAACTACATTCTTCAGACTTAACATTGAGTATAAGGAGCCAGGTAGCAACCCAGTACCTGAATCTTCAGCGCTGTCTGGTCTCCTAGATGTTTGTCTTGCGAGGACGTTGGGACAGTCTGTTGTAGCTGCAGCTCAGCAGTGTGCTGAGGGAACGTCTATTGGCACAGGTAAGTGAGAAGCGGGAGACGGCATGCCTGTTCATGTGTACTCCCCAGACTCCGCCTCAGCCCAGGAATCTGACAAACCTGGCTGGCTGACAGGTACAACATGTTATTTGCAGCTGAAAAAAAAGTGTTCCTTATCAGACATATGTTGATTTTTTTTTCATAAGAGAATGAGGCTAATTAAAATCTGTAGTTAAAAGTAAAATGAATCAGTAACACGGTACTTAATGCTGCATGACACCAAGATGAGCCCTTCATGACAGCTGACATCTTGTCAAAAGCATTTATAGGTTCGTTTATCAAGTTTTGCAGCTGTCATAAATTCTGATAATGGCAACCCCTGTGTCAACCGTCATAAGTTTATGCTACATAAAGTTGTCCTATGACCCCTTTCAATTCAAGTGACATAAAAGTTATGACTGAAAAGTGTGTCAGAGTGACATAAAGTGACAGTTTGTTATGTAAAGCCAGCTTTACAAGAAAAGGTTAATACTGTAGAGGATGGTAACATGACCACAATGAACAGCAGATTAGTCTCGAGGTCACAAAAGTATCTGGAAATTATGAATCCTGAGAAGTCATATACTGTATGTTCATTGTCCATAAAATGAGTTACATTTCATTTCTTGCCAAATCTAATACACTGCGAGGTGCCTATAGTTAGTAATCCATGTCTTTGCGGAGTAATTTCTGTAAATTCTGTAAATCCAACAGACCACTGAATGGTATTACTTTGTGTCATGACCGGATGTCGCATTAATTGAATATTTTATGTCACTGGCAGAATATTTTTAATAATGATGAAAATTTGAACGCCATCCATCATTGTCACATATTACTGAGACCAATCTACCATAACATTAAGTAATTCACACCGCTGCCCAGATCTTGGTGAGGCTCCATATAAAGTGTCTGTTGTCTAGCCCTTGATCTCACCCACATGACCTCGTGTTATATGGATAATCTTGCTGATTGGTTGACCGCACCGTGCTGTCGTGGAAATTGCGCAGAAGTGTGGGAAAACAGATATAAGTAGTCAGAGCAGAAAATGAGCAGGAAGTATACTTAATTTAAACTCAATGCATTCATGAATATGTTTCTGCTTCCCTATCCACATTTATGCATGGGAAAATTCGATCTATAACCAATTTACTGCAGTCTAATATTCAGGCATTTATTATCAGAATAACATTAGACCATTTTTTATTCTGTGGGGAAACAAAGATCAATCTGCTGGCCAAATTTAATTTTAGGCTTAAATCAAATTACATCAGATTCCAATTTATGTGTTTTAAGGCTTGAGTTAGAATATGTTTGTTGATTAGTTTAGGATTTTCCTGATTATTTCTATGCCTACAGTTGACTAACCCCAACTCGTCCTGGCAGTGATGCTGTGTGGTATCTGCCTTTAACTGAGACTCCCAATCAGAATATATGTTTAGCTTAATCTCAGTTCAGGGACTGCAAAGCAGCTGCAAACTATTAAGCTATCGGCATGTTTGGTTTGTCTAGTTCAGGGGCTACCTAGAAGCAGTATATCTGGGTAATATAACTCAGGGGCTACTTAGAAGCAGAATATCTGGGTAATACAACTCAGGGGCTGCACAGCAACATAGTCTGTTTGGTCCCATCAGCTCAGCGGCTGCCTGAAGGTATATCTAACTAATTCAACTCTGAAGTCAGTGTAATTATTTCACTAGCTAAGGGACTGGCAATATATCCAGTATTGGGAATTTCAGGTCCAGAAGCTACAAATACAGACCAAGACTTTGTTTCTACCAAGCAGCTCAGTCTCTGTGACTGTGACTCTTTATCCTCAACTGGATGCTAGAAACAAAATCTTAGTCTGGATTTGAAGCTTCTGGACCTGAAATGCTCAACACTGAGTACATCTAGTTAACTCAGGGGCTGACTGGCAGGAATCAGCATGGTTGATTAGTTAGTTCAGGGACCGATTCAATTGTAGTATGTCTGAAAGACTCAACTCAGTAGCCGGATAGCAATTTACCATTGTCTAGTAGAATGTAACCACTCTCCCAGTCAGGGGCGGACTGGCCATCGGGAGCACCGGGACATTTCCCGGTGGCCTGATGGTCGTTCTGGCCTGCCGGCTGCCG